>JABUQX010071311.1:0-5000 GCA_015478945.1 Trachelipus rathkii | reverse complement strand
TATTTCTTCTGCAATCCTCAGATTAAGTTCAGCAGTGGTTGCAGAACGTGTGCTGTAAACTTTACCTTTCAGATGTCCCCACAGAAAGAAATCGCAAACATTGAGATCGGGGGATCATCTAGGAGGCCATAAAATGTCGCCGTTCCGTACAATGATCCGACTTCCAAACAATCTGCGAATTGCCTCCATCGACCGTCGAGCAGTATGTGACGTAGCTCCATCCTGCTGAAATCACATGTTGTCGGTGTCAAGATGTGCGCCGAGCAACTTCGGTGCAAAATTGCCATTTTTCTGCGCCACCCACCCTGCATTTCTAATATCTTCCACCAAATCCCAATTTTCAAATTTTCCAAACCCACTGAAAATGGTTTTCCATAAATGAAAAAAATTGGTATCGTTAGTACTTTATTTAATCTGATCAACATGAAATTTTCTGAGTACGTATAGTTGGGGTTGAGAACCCCTTTTTTTTATTTTGCATTTTATTTTAAACACAACCGTTTTGCCTATGGCAGGAAGAAAAAAATTTGACAAAAATTAAAAAATTCTTTTAGGTATACAAGAAAAGATCCCCGTGTTTGTGGGGGGAGAAAGAATTTCTTCTATAACGTACGTTCTGAGTGTCTTAAGAGGCAATTAAAAGGACAGTGGTAGCCGGGATATTGTCCGGCTATTATTTATTTTTGAAAAAAAAGGAATGTAATGTTTCATGCATGCCACCAGATATTTGTATTACATTCTCCCACCCCCAGCTTTTATTCTGATGACTAGAAAAAAAAAATACCCACCCCTACAACAAAGGTGAACTCCCCAAATATAGCATGCCTTGAGAGAGAGAAGAGAGAGAGAAGGACAGAGAGAGAGAGGAAGGAGAGAGAGAGTGAGAGCGGGAAGAGGAGGAAGAGAGGGAAGAGATGAGAGAGAGGGAGAGAGAGAGAGAGAGAGCGAGGAGAGAGGAGAGAGGAGAGAGGAGCAGAGAGAGAGAGTGGAGAGGAGAGAGAGTGAGAGAGAGACGGAGGAGGTGAGTCGAGAGAGAGATGGAAAGATGAGGGGAGAACGAAGAGAGAGAGAGAGAGAGAGAGAGAGAGAGAGAGAGAGAGAGAGAGAGAGAGAGAGAGAGAGAGAGAGAGAGAGAGAGAGAGAGAGAGAGAGAGAGAGAGAGAGAGAGGAGAGGAAGAGAGAGAGAGAGAGATAAGGAGAGAGAGAGAGAGAGAGAGAGAAGAGAGAGAGAGAGAGATAAGAGAGAGAGAGAGAGAGAGAGAAAAGAGAGAGAGAGAAGAAAGAGAGAGAGAGAGAGAGAGAGAGAGAGAGAGAGAGAGAGAGAGAGAGAGAGAGAGAGAGAGAGAGAGAGTTAAATTAAGAAAAGTGTCGACTAATACTGCTGGAAAAAACTTGCGCCATGCAGTTGAACTAAATAATGATGACATTTTACGAGTACAGCTTAGCGAAGCTGTAGATCCAAATGACGCTCATGCAATTGACGTGATGTACCACACTAAATGTTGGGCAAAAAATGTCACTAACGTCCTCTGACCGAAGAATACGGACACAAATCAACAGAAAACAGAATAAGGATGTTGCTTCAATGGCAGCATGTGTAGAGTTTATAAATATATTGGAGTAGGAACTGACTTCAGGAAAAATATTTGGCATGGATGTCCTGGAAGAAACTTATTTAAATATTTGTTCTTCAAACAATGCACAACATAATGCTATGACACGCAAACAACTTAAAGTTTTCTTTGAAACAGAACTATCAGATAAAGACATTGAATTCTCTCTCGTCCAAACCAGGCTAACAAGGCGCAAAGAGTTTATATGAAATGTACTAGAGACAAACTTATTGCTGAAGCTGAAAGTTGTGGCGATGAAATGATGAGAGAATTGAATGTATTGCTTGAATCTGCAAGTATCATAAGAAAACACATTTTTAAAGCAAAATCATGGAAATTTGATGGTGTTATTCCAGAAAGTCTCGCAGAAATTGTTCCACAAGAAATTGAAATGTTCTTTAAATGGTGTATCGCAGGAAAAAATACCATTAATGAAAATCAAATAACAAAGAACGAAGATGTACAGAGACTAGCAAGCAATATGTCACAGATGCTCATGTCAAAACTGTCTTTCTCGAAGACAAGTAGAAAACAAAACATCTTTAAGTTTCCATCACAGTCGAGACCTACCTCTTCAGGTGGCTTGTGGCTTAACCATTCATAATACAACACGAATTCAGTCTTTGATCAAACTCATGTGTAAAGTTGGATGCAGTATTGATTACTCAAGAGTCCTGAGAATTGAAACAGATATTGCATGAAGTGTAGCTAATAGGATTATTAGCAATGATGGCGTGTACATACCACCAGATTTGGTTACTGACAGGTTTATATATTGTGCTATGGACAATATTGACTTTTGTGAAGACACCATTGACGGAAGAAGGACATTTCATGAGACGGCTGTAACTGTTTACCAAGATGTAAAAGAGTCTGATCGACATGCTCCAATATCATTGGCCTCATCAAATAATTTGCCATTACCATATCTTGAAGATGCCTTACCAAAAATCCTTTCTTGTACAAAACCTACGAGCTGGAATACATTTTGTCCAGAACCTGTCGTTTCCAACATTGTCCAACAATATGGTGAATTAATTCACAAAGTAATATTTTTTGACAGTGTTTGGTTCCTATTACGAAGATCCATATTGAATCGTATTGATATATCTATCTTCTCTCCCACATGGATTGGGTATAACAGCTATTTATGAGATGTCAAATGTGTTTCCAGAGTTTCCTTGCTGCCAGTAATTCCAGAGCCTCCAACTAATAGTTCTGTTCAGTTAACAGTTATGAGGCAACTTGAAAAACTAAACGAATCCATGAATAAAACGACAAAGTCGTTATTACAGCTGACATGGCAATTTATAAACCTTTAAAGCAACTTGAAATGGCAAAAGAAGATTGCAAAAGCAAATGGATATTGAAGACTGGAGAACTGCATATAATAATAGCTCAACTTAGAACAATTGGTGAGTTCGTATGTGGAAGTGGAATACCAGAGCTGTGGTTGGAATGCGATTTGTACTCCTCGGTGACTATGAAACAAATACTAGAGGGAAGACACATAATGAGAGCTATTGAAGCCCATTTAACAACTTCAACCACGTTAAATATTCTTTTTCTAGAAGAATTTGACAAGGAACAACCGGGAAAAATAACCTTGTTACAGCCTCTACTGGATGAACTGGCAGTGAGTTTACAATCTAACAATGAAACAATATTAAACAAAAACATGATGCAGTAATCTCTTTCATTAAGGAAAATATGATACTTGAAGAAATTAAAAGATTTGTGAGTTCTAGGAAATCAGTGGAACCAGTCTTCAAGATGGCGTGTTCATATATGGATATGGTACAGTCTATGTTGTGCTTTATCAGATCTGTTAGAACATCTGATTGAGATCTCAGCCTGGCTTCTCTTCATGACTTTCTGAAATATTTCTTTGCTCTTAATAGACTTAATTATGCACGTATGATTTCACTGTATCTTGCTGAGATGGATGTATTACAATCAACAGATCCAGATATCTGGAAAAACTTCATAGAGGGAAAATGGGTTTTCAATCGTAATGTTGTACCCTTCTGTGCCCTAGGTGCAGATGAAGCCTTAGAGCACCAAAACCGAAAATTGAAAGTGCATGGAGGACTGGTAGGTATTACACAAAATGATAATGCCAGAAATCGTTTCTTCCTCGTAAATCCCGAACTGAACAGAATTTCAAATGAGACGGGAATGTTGCTTGTGATGAAAAATGTTGGACAGACAAAACACCACGGGCTTCTAGATACTGTCCAAAAACGCCAGGATCACAATGTCTTGAAACTCAAAGATGCATTTATAAATTCTACCAACCCTTTTCATTGTAAAAACCAACAACTAACCCACATTCTTACTCAAAGAGTGTTCCCGGAGGACGTGCAAGATTTTGTAAGTAACATAGAAGAAGTGGGTCAAAAGTTGGAGGAATCTTTTATGGCAGAGCGTGTAAATAGCAACAAAACACAATTTTGGTCTCCAATGAAGAAATATCCCACAAAAACTTGTAAAGCGTCAGCAAAATCTGTTAAAGTTGTCCTTAAAGACAAAATTGTATCTATGAAAACAGATCTCTCACTTATATCTAGGCTATTGATAGCAGCTCGAAGCAGAGATGATATTGATTTTATTATTGACATAAAGTTCAATCTAAGCAACTACGAATTTTCACCCCTCAGAGAATATAAATTTTATGAATTGCGCACTGGAGAATATGATTTTTGTGAAATACGCATCAAAGAATATGATTTATATGAATTGTTTCATCAATATCAACATCCAACATGAGAGACTCACACCAAGGATCGGACACAAAATCGCACACGCTTACACGCTAAAAATACGAGTGAATGGCCTCTACCTGCCACAATTACCAAAAAGCCTAATTACAGCTAAAAAACATGTCGTGATCTAGGTAGGAGTGCACTTAAGGCAAGTGGATTCGGTAACAAATTCAACGCATACAATCAACAAACAAAAGCATACATAGTATCGCAGTTGACACGAATAATCAAGGACGATCCCATCATTACAAAAATGAAATGAGACGTATACGGCACTGCGGCAGTGATCCTAAGTCCGTACAAAATAACATTTGAATACTCTGGAAAGCGTACATCTTACAGGTCACGAAGCCAAAAGCAAGTGCACGCGCCTTATAATCTCCTTATAATAAAACAACAGATTGAGCTCCTCTAGTACCCACGTTACTCGCATCTACTTTACCAGTGTAAACTATTTCACTATCACCGAGTATGAGAGCGTGAAGATCCGAGCAATAACAAGGAAGTTATAGTTAGTTGAGGGATCTAGCTGCATCATCAGATGGAACATGCGTCAAGCCTTCGGACCACACAGAAAGAAGCAGATACAAAAAATCATACTTCACGGAATATACATATCACA
>JABUQX010071310.1:10000-29869 GCA_015478945.1 Trachelipus rathkii | reverse complement strand
AATAAATTGTACCCAAACCATCACAACTATTGAAAAAACCCAACAACCAAGTCTCTGATAATTTGCAGGATTATTACAACTCTTCTGAATCCTCCTATAACTCTTCTTCCGAATTTACTACCTCATCACTCCCTAAAGGACTTTATGCCATAGTGGATGAAATGGATCATAGTTCCCAAATGGAGTCTGATGAGACGACCCACTCTCTCACTCTCTCTAATGCTTCTTGCGGTTCCGAGAGAGATGAATGGAAAACTGTTCAACGCCAACACCGAAAGCGCTCCAAGCGTTCTAAATTTGTTAGTGGCAAGAAAGGGGACCCAGAGGTTCCCCATCTTAAGACAAATTGTCCAGTTTTCCAAAATCACCCACCTGATGGCTCACTGACAAAATCTCTAGTGTCAGACCTCCGTAACCCAACAGATTCCATAATGGATCCCAATATCTCAACTCCAACTTCTTTACAAAAAAAAAGTGACACTTCTCCGATGTTAAATGTTTACACTGCCTCCATGGAAACATTCCAATATTCTCCGTCCATTTTTAAATCTGCTTGCTTGTCAGATGCTGATATTGCTTCCATTCCTAAACATGAGCATTTTGGTTGCTCTCCCAACGACCAACCAAGTCCGCACAATAAGATGCACTTGGTTGAGCTCGACTTACTTCTCATTCATGGCGAAGCTCGTCTATCAAATACCACTGAAAATTCTCCCCCCTACAACCCAAATCTTTGTTGTACGATTATTCATTACCACCAGGATTTCCTGCTCCTCCTCGTCGAGACCCACGTCTCAGTCTTTCCTCCAGATCTGAATCTACTTCTATCATCACCCCTAGCCACATAGAGACAACTGACTCATAAAGACCATCCTCATAATATTTATAACGATATAGCATGGCCCCCTTCCTTCAATGAAATGTCGTGGCCACTACTCTAATTTTGAAGAACTTGTTCAACTAATAAACATATGTACACCAAAGTGCATATATTTGGAAGAGCTTCGGCTATGTCATCGCAACTTCTTCCAACCGTCGGAAAATAAATCGCCGCTAACCTCTACAGAAAGAGGTAACAATGAAAGGGGAGGTTCAGGAATAATCGTTCATAAATCTATCCCCTGTTCTCCAGTCTCTCTTCAAACTAGACATCATGCAGTGGCAGCACGAATTCACCTGTCCACTGACCTTACTGTTTGCTAGATCTACTTGGCTTCGAGTAGTGAGTTTACTAAGGTAGTCTTAGCTGATCTTTTTAAGCAGCTCCCTACTCTGGTTGCTATACTAGGAGACTTCAACCTTCGTCACCCCTTATGGGCTCTATCACCTCGTCTGAGTCTAAGATCCTTGTAGATCTTCTAACACCCTTTTCCCTGGGACGCCTTAACATGGGACTCCCTACATAATAAAGTTTAGATACACACTCGTCTTCCTGTATCGATATTTCCTATTGCTCTCCTTCTCTTATGGATTGTTTTACCTGGCCCTGCTTTGATTATTTATAGGGTAGTGACCATTACCAAACAGCCTTAAGTGAACTTGCACCGAGCCCAATGTTAAACCCAAATGCAGCTGGCGTTATGACCGAGCGGAGTGGGCTCCTTTTTATCAGGCCGTAGCTATCCCACTTTCAAATTTCAATAAGCGGTTTCCGACTATTGATGATGCCTTTAACTTCTTCCGACAAGTTATTATCGCAGCAGCCGAAGCTTGCATTCTGCGATCTTCCGCAGTCAGACGTTCGGCAACCCCTTGGTGGTCCCAAGAGTGTGTACAACTAACCGAAAGAGTAATAGTACATATAAAGATAAACCTGTGATGTATCAAGAAGAAAATACCAGCATAGCTATTCTTTGATGACTGGAGATAAAAATTCATCACTACAAAGTCATAGGATTCTAGAAGAACACCGAATCGACGTCGAGCATATGCGTTTGATAACTTTCGAATATGATGTGCACAAGAGACAGTTACTAGAATCATAACATTAAAAATGTTAAAAATTTTAGTTGTTGTAGTAATAATAATTTATTAGATGACTTTAAAAATTATGTTCTTAAATTCCTTTTCAAAATTGTTAGCATTTAAAAAATCTCCACAATAACATTACATAACACACCAAATACCTGGAAGGAATTGCAACTTTTGCTTTCTCTATTTTAGTTGATTTAATAAAGTTGAGTCTGAATGAGGAAAGGTGGTTGATCCTTTCGAAAGCCTAGCTCACAATTTTTGACTTTGTTTTATTTCCTATTTGGTTATATTAAGTTATATATATATATATATATATATATATATATATATATATATATATATATATAGATACAGAACATATATACATATATATATATATATATATATATATATATATACATATATATATATATATATATATATATATATATATATATATATATATATATATATATATATATATATATATATATATATATATATATATATATATATATATATATATATATATATATATATATATATATATAGTTAGTTTATAAATATATATATATATATATATATATATATATATATATATATATATATATATATATATATATATATATATATATATATATATATATATATATTACAGAGATAAACACCACCGTTCACGGGCAGAGCCCTAATCAAGACTCCACCCTAAGAAGAAAATACATTCCCAACTTGCCTAAACTTTGTGAAACTCGTTGGACTCAAAAATATCATAGTATTGCTATTTTCCATACAAATATGATAAAAATCTTTGAAAGGTTAGAAAAATTGTAAGTGGATGGCAACAATCAAACAAGAAAAACAGCTTTTCATTTATACTGTTTGGCAACAAGACCCATTTTCATTATTACCTCTTCCGTTTTTATCAAAATATTTTGCTTTAGTTGAACCCGTGGCTAACATTATTCAAGCAAAAAATATTAACCTTATGCAGTACTCTGATCATGTGCCAAGAATTTTGAAAGTTGTCAAAGACCACCGCAAAACTCCTGATCAAATAATTGTTAATCTGCTCTTATCCTCCACTATTATTGCTGCAGAGTTCTTAGTATAGAACTTGCAGCACCTAGAAAAGTACAATCCCCACAACATAGAGCTAATTATCTTGCTGAAACTTCTGCTGAACATTGGAAGCATTCTGTACTTATGAGTTATCTTAACTCACTTTCATCCTCTTTAGAGACTAGATTTTCAGAAAACAGCGTGCTAGCATTTCGTCTTTTCCTTTTGATTCCGTTTCTTATGTTAGATGCTCCCGTAGGGAGTTTGCTTGAGGGAGGAAAATGCTTTTCAGAGTTTTATAATCTTGATATCAACAAAATTCGTATCGAAACTGACTTATGGTATACCTTGTGGCTGGATAAAAAGATGGATAAACAAAAGTTGAAAGACTTGGAACTTACTGAAGTCATTAAAGAAGCCGACCCCTTTTTTCCTCAAATGCAAGTCTGTCTGTTAATTGCACTTGTGCAACCGTGTTTAACAAGTACCATTGAAAGGTCTTTCAGCACACTGCGAAGAGCAAAGACTTGGCTAAAAAAAACACAATGAACGAAGACAGGCTTAATGGACTATATATGATGAGTATTCGTTGAAAATTAGTAAGTGAAAAAATGAACGAATTGGAGGCAAATGTAATTGCGAAATTCGCTGAATATCCAAGTCGTCTAATACTAGTTTACGTTTCTCAAATAATTATTTTTTATACTTACCTAGTTACACATAAAAAAAAAATTAATTACAACTGTTGTAGACTTGTTATTTTAATTTTTTTATAACCGAAGTAACTTTTTTTTATTTTAGGATATTTTTTGCTAACCTTTGAAACGGAAAAATCAGGAGTTTAACCAACCCGCACCGTCTATTGTTCAGTGTAAGCAAGGAGTTAAATCACTCAACCATTGCTAGCCCCTAAATCAAATCCTGCGTACACACACACACACACATATACATATATATATATATATATATATATATATATATATATATATATATATATATATATATATATATATATATATATATATATATATATATATCCCTAACTTTAACCCTAAAATTGAAATCCAGTTACGCCCATATATATATATATATATATATATATATATATATATATATATATATATATATATATATATATATATATATATATATATATATATATATATATATATATATATATATTATATATATAGAGTTATATATATATATATATATATATATATAAATATATATTTATATATATATATATATATATATTAAAGAAGAAGTATATATATATATATATATATATATATATATATATATATATATATATATATATATATATATATATATATATATATATATATATATATATATATATATATTTATATGAGATTGACCTGATATTCACATTTGTATTCGTGTTTGAGAATATTCACATATTTTTATTATTTGTATTCGAAAATTTTATCCGAATATTAAACGAATATTTTATCTAATTATCGCAAAAATCATTTGCCACACGTTAATACTAGAGTTGCCTCGTAGGATATTTATTATCGTCAGGTAAATCCCTGTTTAGTAAAGTTTGTTTATAGCTTTAGTATATAGTGATGGTTATCGGCGAAATTCTGCTGCGCAATATTCAAACTAAAATAATTATAATAATGGCAAATACATCTTGTTTGGTCTGGTATTGTTTCGATGTTATATCCGATGAAAAGGCTAAGTGCATACTTTGTGGCATGAATTATTCCCGAAAAGGGGGGGGGGGAAGTTACATCAAGTCACAGAAACCATCTAAAAATTAAAAATATTGAAGAGTTAAACGAATGTTTGAAAAGAAGGATTAAAAAAATGAAAATCGAAAGCGGAAGGAATCACCAACACCTCTTGTACAAGCAAAGCAAGCAACTCTTGAAATGTAATTCGTGAAAAACAAAATATTGAATGCCAGCGATGAAAACTTAAAGACATTAATATGTTTATGTTGAAGACAGAATAAGAAAAATGAGTTTAATAATATTCGCATTCATATTCGTATTCGTATTTGCGAATATAAAAATATTTCGTATCGTAAAAATATTTCGAATATAAGAAATTTATATTCGCTCCATCTCTAATATATATATATATATATATATAATATTATAATATATATACATATATTATTATTATTATTATTACATATAGAATAGTTGAATATATATATATATATTATATATATATATATATATATATATATATATATATATATATATATATATATTATTATTATATATATATATATATTCTTATTATATATATAAATATATATATAAATACATATATATATATATATATATATATATATATATATATATATATATATATATATATATATATATATATATATATATATATATATATATATATATATATATATATATATATATATATTTACGGGATTCGTTATATTACATTATTAAATTTTGAAAGATTTACTTTTTCTTTAATAAAATTTTGACGTTTTAACAATTCCTTGTCAGAATAGTAATGGACTTTGTAAACAAGAATTGTTGATCGGAACTTCCGAGCGGAACCGGAGACAGATGTTCCTCGAAGCCGCTCCAGATCTGGAGCTAGTTCACGGAGCACTCCGGAGCCGGAGTTCGGCATTTAAAGTAGCTACGGAGTTGGCATGAAGCGGAGCTGGGACATCCGGAGCCGGAGCAGTGGTTATCGGAGCCAGCCCATTCCTAATTAATGTATATATATATATATATATATATATATATATATATATATATATATATATATATATATATATATATATATATATATATATATATATATATATATAATATATAAATATATATATATATATATATATTATATATATATATATATATATTATTATATATATATATATATATTATATATATTTAGTTATTATATTATATATATATATTATATATTATATATATATATATATATATATATATATATATGTATATATATTATATATATATTATTATTATATATTATTATATTATATATATATATATATATATATATATATATATATATATATATATATATATTTATATATATATATATATATATATATATATATATACATATATATAAATATATATATATATATATATATATATATATATATATATATATATATTATATATATATATATATATATATATTATATATATATATATATATATATATGCAAACATATGACTATATAAAATTTCATTTTTTCTTAATATATTTATAAAAAAAAAGACTTTCTTTGTGTAGTATTGCAAAAACTACTATTGTTATTATTTATAGTATTAATATACGGAAATACAGCAAAGGTTTTGTGACAAAGAATTGATGTAATTTCATCCATTGACTCTGTCTTATAAAAGGCAAATCTTCGTCGATTGAGATGTCAGTAGAAGATCAAGAATCAATCTTCACACTAACTTCAATTAGACTAACTTAAAAAAATTACTTTTTAAACAATAAAGTAAATTAAATATTCTTAAATAATTGTTAAAAACTTACTCTTAAATACAATTAAATACTCTTCAAAAATGAAGGTCATTCTTCTTATCATTGTAATATGTGCCATTGCTGGTACCCAAGCAAACCATGTTAAAGTTCCACCCAAGGAATCTGGTAAGAAATATGGCACATTTAAACCACCTACCAAAGATTGTGTATAAAGCTCAGGATATTATATTATTATTATTATTATTATTATTATTATTATTATTATTATTATTATTATTATTATTATTATTATTATTATTATTATTATTATTATTATTATTATTATTATTATTATTATTATTATTATTATTATTATTATTATTATTATTATTATTATTATTATTATTATTACACTTTCTTCTGTAGATGTCAATGGAAAAGAAAATCTTTTGCCTTCGCCTTCGGAGACTGGACCCAAATTACAACCAGTTGAAAGTGGATCCGTGAAGGTCCCTTCTAACTACTGGCGTCGCCAAAGAAGAGCTCTTGAGGAGGGAAAAGTAGGAATAATAATGACTTAAAATTTAATTTAATTTTAGGATTTATTTATTTTTATTTGTATTTGTTTTAAAAAAAAAAAATTTCTGTCGTCGGTAAACTAACCTATTTTTTTAATGACAGCCACTTAATGAGAGACAAAATCAGCAACAACTTCAGCAACTTCAGAAACAAAATCAGCAACAACTTCAGAAGCAACTTCAGAAGCAAAATCAGCAACAAACTGAGAGGCAACTTCAGAAACCAACACGGGGATAAATTCAGAAACAACTTTAGTAGATACAACTTCAGCCATAATGTTAGCATCATTTTAATCTTTTTAAAGACTAAAGACTAATCTCACATTGTTTTAATTGCTTCAATTCTAAATTATTTTTTTTCCTTTTCTTTGATAATCAAACCAAAATTTATTCGAAACTGTTTTTCAACTAATTATTGAAATAACATTGGCAAGGTGAGTCTCAGATCTCAGGTGAATCGGTACTAAAGGAAAAAAATCATTATTAATATTATTATTATTATTATTATTATTATTATTATTATGATTATTATTATTATTATTATTATTATTATTATTATTATTATTATTATTATTATTATTATTATTATTATTATTATTATTATTATTATTATTATTATTATTATTATTATTATTATTATTATTATTATTATTATTATTATTATTATTATTATTATTATTATTGAAAAAATGAAAGACGAATATTTTTTATTATTATTATTATATATTATCTTTCTATTATATATATAATATTTATATACCAACACCACAACACAACAACCACACCAACCACCACCACCAACACACAAACAACACACACTACACAACCCTACCCACCACCACCCAACCCAAACAAAAACCCACCAACTAACCAAAACCCAAAACAATATATATATTAATATATATATATATATACTATATAATATATATAATATATAATATATATATATATAATATATGATATGTATATATATATAATATAATAAATAGAATATATAATATAATTTATAAAATTTAAATTTAAAATCTAAGAACATATATATAATATATAAATATATATTATAATTATATATATATTATAATAAGAGAGAGAGAGAGAAAGAGAGAGAGAGAGAGAGAGGAGAGAGAGAGAGAGAAGAGAGAGGAGAGAGAGAGAGAGAGAGAGAGAGAGAGAGAGAGACCTCTTTATCGTATTTAAACCATTATCTTATAATGTAGTACTTATTACTTTCTTGTTTTCATTATAATTAAAATTTCAATAAAATATTTTCATATTAATTATTTTTATTCCTTATAACTTTTAAAATGATATTTTGTTTAATATAAAAATGGAAAACCAAAGTATAAATTTCAAAGTATGGCAAGAAATTTAAAGTTATTTTACTTATCATAAATGCTACAACTTCTAATAATACAAGTAAAAAATTTATAGAAGTTGGTTAGTACTTTCAAAAAACATCCTTTTTTTTTAATAAAGGTCATCAATTAATAAAAGAATTAAAAAGTACAAATTAAAAAATAAAAATAAAATGAATAAGATGAGGATAATACCTTCGATAGCACAAGCGTTATCTTCAGGTCCTATTTTAAGCATAATGAATTAAGTACAAGAAAGAATAAAAAAAAAAATTGATACACCGACTAAATAAAAGAATCGGGTTAGCATTTTCGATACGTAAGAGTTATCTTCAGGTCTTGTGTAAATTTTATCAATCAAGAAAAGGATTGGTTAAAAATGACAAAAGATATATATCAAGAAGAAACTGAAAGTCACTTTAAGCAGCTCTCTCTCTCTCTCTCTCTCTCTCTCTCTCTCTCTCTCTCTCTCTCTTCTCTCTCTCGCTCTCTCCTCTCTCTCTCTCTCTCTCTCTCTCTCTCTCCCTCTAATTTTTTAATAGAAACAAATCTTTTGCGATATAAAAAAAAAAAAAACAAAACTTTTGCGATACTAAAAATAAAAGAACGAAAGAAAAAAAAAAAAGTTTCAAAATCCTCAGATTCTGAACTTGATTTTTTTTACTATATGAGAAAAAAAATGGAAAAATGTTTTTTGAATCATTTGCAAGACAACCGAACTCCGGTTCCGGTTCCGATATTCCAGAATCGGGTTCCATTTATTCCGGACTTCGGTTCCATGATTTCGGATTCCGATTCGGATTTCACATCCCTGGTTTTAATATTGAACTTTAAAGGAGTGAAGAGTTTAAATAGAATATGGAACCTACGCCAAAGTATATATATATATATATATATATATATATATATATAGTATATATATATATATAATTAATATATATATATACTATAGATATATATATATAATATATATATATATATACTCATATATAATATATATATATATATATATATATATATATATATATATATATACGAGCATTTACATGGAGTAAATACTAGTTTTAACAGTAATGAAACCGAAAAAAAAAAATCCAATATGGTGAACATTTGATTCGTTTTCGTTTTAAATTATAATGATAAGGAAAAAAAAGTTGTGTGCAATTTTGTTGTTTGGGAAAACACGGAGGAAAATTGAACAAGATTTCCATTCAATTTATAAGAACCGAGTGATGAAGGTGGAGAGTCTCACAAGAGGACGATCAGAGGACATGAAAGCATTGCAAGGCAAAATATAAATAAAGAGTAACTACTTTTTATCAATGAAAGTTAATTGCTCCCTCGTTAGCGCCGGAGGGAATTTCATTTTTATTGCCACCGATGACGTGAGCGATGAATATAAATTAATTAATTCCTAATATGCATACGATGACAACCTTAATGATGACATCACACATGATGATGACAAGACTAACAGCGTAATCAAGGTAAAGATTTATATGGAAGCGATGATGATGATGATGATGATGATGATGATGATGATGATGATGATGATGATGAGTCACCTGAACGTTTGCAAAGGCAAGGAGGATGTCAAAATATTACCAGGAAGCCTTTGATTTGCAACCGAAAGGTTGGAATAATTACCACACTTCAGTAAACACGTATGAATTATATGTATAATTTTTTTTTTTTTTTTTTTTTTTTTTTTTTTTATTTTTTTTTTTTAATTTTCTTTTCGTATCGAAAATACAGTAGTAAAGTAGCTTTAAATTTTTATTTAGGAAAAAAAAAATCCTTTTTTATTGATGATCCGATAAATAAGAACCTAATTTTTATTTATTTATTTATTTATTTATTTATTTATATTCCTCTATATTAACTTACCTGTTTGTTTATTAATGTTTTTATTATCATCTGATCATTCAGTATTTTTGTTCAATGTGAAATAACTGCATATAATATATATATATATATTATATATATATTTATATTATATATATATTATATATTATATATATATAATATATATATATATATATTATATTTGTTTCAATGTGAATAACTGCATATATATATATATATATATTATATAGCGTGTGTGTAGCTGAAATTTTGCTGATATCACATTTAAAATTAGTATTTGTTCATTTCTTTTTCAGATCATTCCAAAGATCGATTTAAATGTTGAGAATGACCTGAAGAATGTCAATGCCAAATTTGGTGATGGGTTTAGCAGCGTCCTCTGGAGGAGCCGATATGAAAAACACATCCTTAGCACCGGTGCTTACTTTGGAAGTGATGAACCTAGATGGTAAGTGGGATAGTACACTCGCCCCTTAGAGTATCGTTCCCCAAACCAGGAGTCAAGTAATAAAAATAAGTAAATCATTTTTAAGAAAAAAAAGGAACATACCTCTATATTAAAAACATTAATTATGCACGAAATTGTTAAAACATTGATAAAATAAAGCAATTCAAGGTCCAATTTTTTTAATGTGATAGATGCGTTTGTTTTTTATTTGAAAGTTTGTTCATCCACGAATCCACATTTGAACATTAGAAACATAAAAGCAAATCAATTTCCGATGATAACAGTCTCATATGTTGAATTAAACTCTTTCAACTTGTCCATAATATAATTTTTTATTATTATTGTTATTATTTTTTTTCTTTTATATTTTGAAGATACGTGAGAGTAGAAAAAAAGTTTGAGAAACTCTGCCTTAGGGTAAGCTAAGGGTAACCAAATGGAGTAATCAATGAAGGCTGTGCGAAGGTAGGATGCGAGGAATATGATCACTGATCCACAAAATAAAAATGAAAACAATTATGATGAGAAAGCATTTTAATTCAAATAAAATTATTTGTTTGCATTTAAAAGTTTCTTTCAGATTTCATTTGTCATTATAATAAATATAAAGCTGAATCAGGCTTCTAGGCAAACAATTAATTCTCTCTCTCTCTCTCTCTCTCTCTCTCTCTCTCTCTCTCTCTCTCTCTCTCTCTCTCTCTCTCTCTCTATATATATATATATATAATAATTATATTATATATATAGATATATATTAATATATCATATATATTATATATAATATATATATAATTATTATATATATATATAATATATATATATAGGGTGAAATACTATAGGGAATCCTGTGAACAATTAGCATGCTGTCTTAGAGTTATGCAATCTCTGTAAGAGGGCCTATGCAAGTCTCCTGCCATATCACTTTGCATTAATGGTGGTCTATCCTTACACAATGTACATTATTTGAAAGTTTCAAGTGTTTGAGCGCCTCTTCTCCTTCTCGAGAGGAAAAGAGTGCCAAAACGAAACAAGGGTTATGATTTGGTGCTTGGAGGTCCTGAAGGGGACGCCACCGATCACCGCCCGGAGTATCGTAGAGAACCTCATAGCGTGAGGATGCCTATACAACTTGTTAGATTAACCCAGAAGGGCCGGCAGGTCTATTAGGATAGGGAATTAGTAGCATTATCTATAGTTAGTCTGTGTATTTCATATAGGTGCTAACGGTGATATATTGCCCATCCATTACTTATCCAATTGTTTAATGAAAATCATCTTTGTATTGTTATCTAACTATCACAAATAAACCAACTACGAGGAAAGTGCTCTAATTACCCCCATTCTATGACTGTCGAAGTGATTTCGGCCTAGACGTCATTTTGGTAACCCCAGGAGCGACAGGGGGCAAAACCCCCTAATTGGAGTCAGATACATTAATAATTGAAAAAAAAAAAAAAAAAAAAAAAAAAAAAAAAAAAAAAAACTTTCTCGTTAGTTCAGTGCTTAAATATTGATAGTTGGATAAAGTAAATAAATTATTTGAGTCAAAATTAATAACGTGAAGAAAAAGTTTCTTATCACCATCATTTAAATAAGAAAATAAAGTCGTTGCTATTTCGGAAATTTGAGAGTTTCAAACCAAGCTCTTGATATTAGGCTTAGTTAAACAAACGCCAAACAGTGACTCAAAGACTACAGAAACATGGCTTCAAACAAAAAGTTGAGCTTTCGAAGATGGTATCGACGAAAGAAGCTGACTCTTAGAGAACTCAAACAAAGAAGTCCACAAAAAGAGGGAAGGACCAAACTCCCTCTCCCCAACGCTTTTCCCCCTCTCTTGATGAGGGAGCACCATCTGGTTCTCGCTCAGAAACCGAGTGGAAACGACGCCACCATCTTCGCGCCAAAAAGGAAAGGAACGCGCGTCAATACGACTCACCATTAAAAACCATACAGTCAATTAACAATCAAAGTCAGTACCAACCTTTGATCCATTACGATGTTATAAATTCGGTTCAAAGTGCGACCACCGATCTTCAAACTAAAATCACATGTGAAGATACCCACGAACGTGTTCGTTTGTTAGCTCCAATTTTGCCCACAAATTGGTCTCCAAAATCACGATTCCCTCTTCAAAAACAAACGCTTTCGTCTGCTCTAAACAAAACACATTAGAAGAAGGTTTACCTCCACCGCCTTAAGGAAACAGATCCGGGAGATGTCTTAAACAAGGCATGAGAACCCGATGAATTGCACCAGTGAAATATCTCCATTCGTGTACAAGGGGTATTGAGGGAACAAAAGCTTCGATAGGTTGTTTGGATTAGAACACACCCCAAATTTGCGATAAAGACCTCTTCTTGGAGCAGATGCCCCAAAATATCCAAATGTCAGTGTATTCATTATGCCGAAGAAAATGACCTTGTAAGGATGGTCAAAGTTTCAGATGATCTTTATAAGAATTTTGTTCGAAAAGGAAGAAATTATCATCAACCAAACGAAGAACAGACTTGGAGCTCTGTAAATTCTGTACGTAACAAAACAGACTCCGCCTACCTTCTTCCCAGCGCGCGCAACCAAGAGCGCCAACATGAAACTGAGAGCAAAAGTGAAGGTCAAATCGCCCACCAGATGGCCAACCTCACAAAAATTGTGACCGAGCTCGCACACGACTTTCAGCTGTTCATTAAAAACCAAGCGAACTCAGCTGAGAGAGGAAATAGGACACGAGAGAAAAGTAGGTCACGCTACGCAGAATCAGATACGAATGGGTACAGTAAAGCCTTTAATAACGCTGTCAATCAATTATGTTTTTATCATGCTCGCTATCTCTTCAAAGCCTTTAAATGTGAAAGCAATGAGTGTCCTATGTATCCATTAATATATGGTAATAACCAGAAAAATGTCCCATCGTCGTCGGAAAACTGCTAACAAGGCTGCGAACTTTACCATCTAATAGCAGCCGTGAAAACCATACTCACAATAGAAAAGTGAGATTTAATAATACCATCCAAGTGATAAGTGACCCTATTACAAACTGTGATGTGATTAATGAAATAAACTTACTAAATAAAAGTGCTGAAGAATTAAATAAAAATTATATCAATCCAAATAACGCTATTAACAATAATAAAAATAGTGAAAATTTTATTACTACTACTATTACTACTACTACTACAACTATAAAATAATAATAATAATAACAAAAGTAATAATAAAATATATAATATAATATAATAATGAATAATAATATAAAATAATAATAATAATAACAATAATAATATAATAATAATAATTAATAATAATAAATAATAATAATAATATTGACAATGAAAATAATACTATTATTAAAAACAATATGAACAATATTGATCCAGAAACTGATCAAAATGCAGATACACCTACCAGCACTAACCAAATGATAAAAATAAATTCCATTAATAATAACAATAAAAATGAAAAAAATGAACAAATAAATAAAAACTTTATCAATCAATCCTATTCAATTCACTCAAATGTACAAGGAAAGCATGCTCCTTCTAGTTTAAAGAACTCTAAAAATTTAAATCTGAGAAGTAGTAGTAGTCCACAAAACAAAAATATATCAACAAATAATGATATTATAGAAAATAATACTGATCTCAATACAGGTTCTCGAAAGTATGTCTCAAAGAAAAGATGTTGTGCGGTAATGTACAATATTAACCATTTTAATTACTACTGTTAACCCTTGCATGGGATACGTCTTTTAACTCCAAATTTAGTATAAATGCGGGGGGTTGTTGATAGCATAATACAAATGAAAACTGGAAGCAATAAGCAAATAGTATTCCTTCATTTACCCAACTGATTTGATTGCGATGGACGAGCGCTGCTAAGCAGTGAGATAGTTGCACCGCTGTTGAGGAGACATAAAGGGAGTTTGCAATATTGACCAATTGACCTTGTTATAAGGTCCTATGACACATAAATAAGAAATCGATTATTGTCGACTGCGTCTCTATAAGGCACCTCTTATCATGGCAGTGCTAATGACCATCAAAAAAGCACCAGTTAGGATATATGCTTAGCTGCTATAGAAATCAAAATTTGAAATCTTATTTCATATTAAAAAATGAAGTCGATTCTGGGATGGGGACGTAACTTTATCGGAGATACTTTCTAGTAGTAGCTACATGTAAGCCACCATATTTTAGGATTAACCTTTTTAAAATCTTTTTTTAGTATAGCATTTCTTACGATTATTTATGTTAGATCAAAATTGACAATAAGACCATAAAAAAATTGAGTAGAAAATGTGAAAATCTTTAATATTAATGCTGCCTCCTATATTCTTCTTCTTCGAATCGTCTCTGACTCTCTGGACCTCCTCCTGTGCATGACTTCTAGTTTCTTTAAATTTTAATGAGTTATTATCGAAATATTCTGAGTTATTTGTAAACCCCTATCTCCCCGAAAACCACCACATCAAATTGAAACAAGAAAAAAGGTGGAATGAAATCTTTGAAAAATATAAAAATAAATATAAGAGAATGAGAATGAGCACCGCACTAATAGCTGAAGACGGTCAAATAACAACTGACGAAGAAGCCGCCTTTATTCCAGAGAGAGTATTAATAGAACTAGCCAACAATTATCCTTACAAAATAGATATAGAAGGACCACCCATCTCCCTTAAGCCAAGGAAGGTCCCCCATAAACTTTATGCGCAAACAAAAGCAGAACTTGACAACCTCGTAGCCACAGGAGTTCTCCGCCGCAGCCATTCTCCCTGGTCTTTTCCCATGAGTGTCCTCCAGAAAAGCGAAAATCGAGTCAGAATAATCTCCGATTTTCGAGAATTGAACAAAAGAGCTGAGGTAGGAGTCTATGGACTTCCGCACCTGCAAGATGCAATCTCAAACCTACAGGGGAGCCGTCTTTTCACTAAACTTGACGTCACGCAGGCATTTTACTCAGTGCCATTAGCCCCAGACTCACAAAAGTACTTTGCCATCACCTCGAACGTAGGAACCTTCATCTACAGGAACCTTCCAATGGGTTATGTGTCATCCCCCTTTATCTTTCAATCTTACATTGATACAGTCCTACAAGGCCTACCGAATACTCAGGCCTATATGGATGACGTCTTGATTCACACAAAGACCGAAGAAGAGCACAAAATCCTCCTGGAGAAGGTGTTGAAGAGGTTAAGTTATCTGCACATAAGTTTAAATCCCACAAAATGCCAAGTGGCCCAGAACGAGATTGATTACTTGGGTTATACTGTAAATGAAAGCGGAATCAGACCTAATCATGAGAAAATTGGGGACATTTTAAACACCCCAAAGCCCCGAACCATCAAAGAATTAAGATCTTTCCTCGGCCGAGTGAGCTTCTACCGCAGCAGCGTCCCATTATTTTCTGAATTAACAGCGCCCCTAAATCTATTTTTAAAGGGAAAACCTTACTCAAACCGCCGCGTCTGTTGGAATCCCACAGCAGATAAAGCCTTCAAAAATATTAAAAATGCTGTTGAAAATGCTTCTGTACTTGTATCCTGGCACCTCTTCTAATTACAAAATTATCATACATACCACAAATGTATCTGCAGCTGCTGTTATTTTATCCGATACTGGCACAGACCACCTGCCGATTGCCTTTTATAGTTCACTCTTATCGCCTACAGAAAGAAATTATGACGAATCAAACCGCCTGTTAGTCTGCTTAACGAAAGTCTTCAAGAAGTACGGCTATCTCCTCACAAATAAAAATATTGATATAGAAACCAACTGCCGTGAACTCATAAACAAATATAAAAGAGCAAATGACGATAAAAACTTCAACATTCGTGAAATCAGAAGTCTCAATTTATTAACTAGTTACAAAGTTTCTTTCAAATTATTGACAAAAAAGAAAAATCCCTTAGAAGAATATTTATTAATAAATGATATCAGTAATGATGAACCAAATAACGAAGAAAGTGAGACTACTGAAGCAGCAGAGATATCAAAAATCACCTCCTCTCCTACGAACACTGTGATTGGTCCTCATTTCAGCAAATTAGCCAATCAGAGCGAAGTTCCCACACTCCACGTGGATTCTTGTTCAAATTTTACAACCACCTACAAATATGAAGAACTTTCTCCAAAACTCAAAGCTCGTTATCGGAGGGTAATAAAACAAAACCACACCCGTGCTGCGGTCGGCAGTCCAATGAAGGGTAAAAAGGTAGACCCTTTAAATAACCAAAATGTAAACAAAAGAAATTCCAAGAATAGTTCTCATGAGAAAAAAGGGACTTTAAAACCCAAAGGGTTGAGAATGAAAGAGAGAATAGAAATGGAAGAAAAAGAATTACTCAAAATAAGTGAAAAATCGCCAACTAAAAAGTTAGATGAAATAAATGATATACTTACTGAAAATACACGAATAAATTTAATTCAGCGCTGTAATGAAGCCCATATTGACTTGATAAAACGCTTCAGGAAAGAAGTTGATTACGCACAAATTAGTAAAGATCAGTTAGAAGATGAATACATTAATTCATTACTTGAAAATAAAGAAAAAAGTTCATTAATCGTGAAGAAACAACCCTTTTGGTTCAAGAAGAATGAAGTCTCTCTCTTCGTTGATACCTCATTGAATTATGCCAGAGTCATTCTCCCTGATCAACATATAGACGATGTTATACGGATGACTCACTTTCAAGGACACCTCGGGATTTCGCGCTGTCTTACCGCGATAAAAAGCGATTTTGTGTTCCGCAACATGCATAAGAGAGTGAAAGCACTTGTAAGAAGCTGTCCGCAATGTCAAATCGGGAAGACCGGACGTAGCATAAACCCTATTTACGGGAAATATAAAGAAGTTTCCTACAAATTTCAAGATTTAAACTGTGACATATTGAAATTACCAGTTTGTAGAGGATACAAGTATTTATTAACCCTCATTGATAGGTACTCCCACTATGTGTGGGCCTTTCCCCTCAAGGATATCACCAAAGAAACCATAGTTAAAACATTAATAAATCAGCTAATTCCGATGTGTGGAGTTCCCAGCAATCTCATCACAGATAGAGGTGGAAATTTTACATCACATTTATTTGAAAGTGTGTGTAAATTGTTAGGAATAATGCACACCACGACCGCAAGCTACGCCCCCTTCTCGAACAGCAAAGTGGAGGTAACTCATAAGATGATTTTAACCAGTTTAAGAACCATGCTAGCTGAGCCAGGCATGGAGAGTCAAGGGTGGTTAGACGTATTACCATTCGTTTTATTCGCACTTCGGCTCGCTCCTATCTCAGAATCCGGCATCTGCCCCAGCAAATTGATGTTCGGGCAAGAGATAAACATTCCTGACGGCTTGATAGACCCTTCTCTCCCAGACGGACCAAAAACCTATGATAATTATATTGAAAAACTGGCAGGACTCATAGCCAAACCACTCTCCCAGAGAACTAACTTAAGAAACAGAAATGTGTTCGTCCCTCGTAATTTAAAAGATGCTCGATATTTGCTGGTGAAAAGTCAACAATACAACCGAGGGAAACTCTCGCCCAGATTCCACGGACCTTATAAAGTCGTGAAGATCACTAACAATAATGCTCATATTGTGAAAGGAGATAAGGTGGTAGTAGAAAATTTAAGAAATGTCAAAATTTTCTATAATCTCGTTCCTGACCCACCAGAACGCAAGAAAAACGCGGAATAACAGAAGTAGAGAAAAGAAATGAGGAACCGAGGTAAAATAGCTCTTGAGGAAAATAAGAGTCTAAGACGTTGCTATGGTAATTAATACGAGAACAATAGTGTTTATAAATGGTATTAAATATTCATATTGTAAGTTCTTTCACCTTCCACAAGTAGTGTTTCACCTGTTCTTCCACTTTCCTCAACTTTATATTTCATGTATTCAATCGAAGGAGGGTAAGAAAGTATCTCTGTGAAATCGAAAACAGGGGCCTCACCCCTGTTCTCCGAGGCAGAGATCCTTTGTTGCACTCGAGGGCCACCAGTCTAGGGTGAAATTACGTTAGGGAATCCTTGTAAAACAATAGCATGCTTGTCTTAGAGTGTATGCATCTCTGTAAGAGGCTATTGCAAGTCTCCTGCATATCACTTTGCATTAATGGTGGTCTGCTTCATACTTACACAATGTACATTATTTGAAAGTCAAGTGTTTGGCGCCTCTTTTCCTTCTCGGAGGAAAAGAGTGCCAAACGAACAAGGGTTATGATTGGTGCTTGGGTCCTGAAGGGACGCCACCGAATCACGCCCGGGAGTCTCGTGGCAACCCTCATAGTGAGAGGATGCCCTACACAAGTTGTTAGATTTAACCAAAGGCCGGCAGGTCTATTTAGGATAGGGAATTAGTGCATTATCTTATTAGTTAGTCTGTGTAATTCATAATAGTGCTAACGGTGATATATGCCCATCCATTACTTATCCAATTGTTTAATGAAAATCATCTTTGTATTGTTATCTAACTATCACAAATAAACCAACTACGAGGAAAGTGCTCTAATTAACCCCCACATTCTATGACTGTCTAAGTGATTTCGGTATATATATATATATATATATATATATATATATATATATATATATATATATATATATATATATATATATATATATATATATATATATATATATATATATATGATCTTGTCCTTTAAAAAGGAAGAACTGATATATCTTGAAATATTTAGAAATGAAATTTTTTTTTTGATTATTTCAAGGCAATAGAGCGTCAAAGTTGCCAATAACAGTTTTTTTTTTTTAACCAAAGGAATACCCAAGACAACGGTAAAGATGGAAAGTCAGGATCCTCACCAGCGGGGACGACTGGGGAACTCGTCCCTCACCTCTGTCCCTCCAGTCGGCCTGGCCTTTAAAAATAATTTAAAAAATTAAAAAACAACAAAAAAAATTAAAAATTATAAAAAGCACTTGTGGTAATCCTAGCGCTCCTTCTATTGGAGTTTTAGCTAACACTTGACATTGCAGGGCTGCACTGAGTAGCGTTCAGCGATTTTCGATATCATGTCTCTTTATTTAACTTCCTTTTAAATTAGAGACTAGGCATATATATATATATATATATATATATATATATATATATAGGAGAGTATATATATATATATATATATATATATATATATATA
>JABUQX010071309.1:37500-42380 GCA_015478945.1 Trachelipus rathkii | reverse complement strand
TATGAGTAATGAAGTAATAGATATTATATATATTATATAATCTAAATATATTAAGGAACATATCTGACTATTTATTCTGATGATGGTAAGGTCCTATCTCTTGATATTAGTATTAGTAGATAGGTATATAGTGATACTAACTAGAATGATTATATTATATAGTATATATACTATATATATATATAAAGTACAAAAAGTACAAAAAATTGGGATGTCTTTTATTATGTAACTGGTCTTATTACCTGTAACTTTTTTTTTCACTCCCACACTAACATAATGACAAAAACAACACCTTACAGATGTTGACAGGAGTGTAGAAAAGCACATGCCTGCCAAATTTTCAAAAAATTTGAAGTGGTCTTTTTAAACACCCCAGAATAATTTAACGGTCCCTGATTGTGTGATGGGCTGCAAAAATTTCACCAAATTTTGTTGTGGGATGAGATCAAGGATGGGATAACATAAATTAATTACATTGGTAATAATTCTAGGTTTCTTTAATACACTAACGATGGAAAAAAACACCCAAAAAACTCTAACCGAAATGGGTCCAAAAATTGTTTATAATTTTTGAAAATTTTTTAAAAAATTTCCCAAAAATCAAAAAATCGATTTCAAACCATTTATAACACTTTTTTCAAATCATATCAATCAGGATAATGGGCTCTCCAAATTTTTTTGTTCTAGACCTCATATATGCTGAGGATACGGGCTGGTCTTTTTTTTATGTAACTAAAATGGGTGGTCTCATTTTATGTAACAGCACTATTATATATAGTATATATATATATATATATTATATAGTATATCTATATATTATATATATATATATATATATTATATATATATATATATATTATATATAGATATATATATATATATATTATAGTATTATATATATATATATATATATAAAGTACCGGAATCCTGCCATCCGCATTATTCAAATAAATTTCACAAAAAGCTGAGATCACCCTTGGGCCAGTTCCTTCATGTAGCAAGGCCTGCCTCTGCTCGCCCTAAGATGAGAAAAATTCATCACTAGAACAAATTGAAAATGGCTGAAAAAAAAAAAAAAAATATATATTATATATATATATATATATATTATATATATATATATATATATAAATAGGTATATATATATATATATATATTATTATATATATATACAGGGTTTCTCAAAAAAAATTTTGAATTTGATTTCCGACTTTCTCTGACCAAATCTGCCAAAAATTTTCCCTCCCGACCAGCCGTGTTCGTTATTTTTGGTTATAAAATATCCTATTAATTATTATTTGCCAGCCTAATTTTACTTCGAGATCATACATTAAATTATTTAAAATTTACTTTAGAAATTGTCCATCACATCATAGATGAATTTAAAAAATATTTTTTTAGTAATCAGCCTATACCTTGCCCATAGCCCGTCCAAAGCACTTTTTTATTTTCTCCAAAAAAGAAAACTTTTATTTATACAAGAAAATAAATTAAAAGCTTAAATTAATAGCCTAGGTGCGGAAAGCGTCCCACTGTTAAATCACAAAAGTTCTAAATGGGGAGATTTAGATTAACTTTTTTTTCTCAAGCATTTGAATTTTTGATTTAGAGCGTTTCTTCTTCTGTTAAATAAAAGCCTCAGTTTTAACATCTTTCTGCTATTCAAGTTTATTGATCTGTATGGATAATATTCTTTTTTCAACCCTTTATTCTCTTCTTTTTCTTTCTGTTGACTAGTGTTGCCACCAGATTACCAAAATTTGAGGCCGAACCGATTACAAGTAACTCGCTATTTTTTCATTGCCGATACCGAACCGAACTTTTTGCCGATACCCGATAACCGATACCGATACTTTTATCCCAATATGGCCTAATATATAATATATATATATATATATAATATATATAATATATATATATATATATATAGCTATATAATAAATATATATATAATATATATATATATTAGTGATGCAGTGGTAACATCCGCATCCCCACATTATTAAAGATCCGCCTCCGCATTCGCGCTTTTGCCCTGCGGATGTTGCGCGGATATTTATTGTCGAGATTTGATAAAGAATTTAAGATATGAATCTCAACGCAAATTAAAATGAGAGACATGGAACTCGACTTCAACTGTGTAATGATGACTCCTGATCTCACATCATGAAGTTCATTAATAATTTGAGGTTTCAACAGAGGTCACATGAGATCATTTGAATGCCAAAAAAAACAGCGCTTCTTCAAGCTTCTGTCTCTGATGTTAATACCATTAATCTCAACGCTAGGAAAAATTTTGAACCATATTCAAATGAAAATTTGATGACTGCGGTTTAAAAAGAATGAAAAGATGTCATAGAGAACTAGAGTTAAAAAATACGCATTAGTCTGGGAAATTAATGACTTTATTACTAGTTGCAACTTAATCCCCGTTATACAAGTCGTTTTTTTTTTTTTGTAACACAATATTAGAAAACAAGTTAAATCGTCACCTTGTGTTGCAGTTGAAAAACTTCAATCCGAATAGTCTATTATTTCGCCACCCATTAGAAAGAAAAAACGAAATCTACAGAACCAACTATCTTCTACAAGTAAATCAATAACAGATTCACTGGAAGAATTTTCACAGTCCAGTAGTAATGAAGAAACACACACATTACCCAAAAAGATGTAGTGCAAATGCATTGAAAACTATTCACCAAGAAAATACGACTAGATTACTCTCAGTTTGTGTGGAAAGTTTAAGTTAAAATGTTTACCCACCGTTAAGTAAACTTGACCAAGGGAATATTTGGCCTTGTCCTCCAACTAGTGTTTCCAAAAGTGAGAGACTATTAGGCAATGCTTGGGCTAATATATGATGAACACGAGAAACAGACTCTCAGCAGAAGAAAGGCGTAAATTTATGTTCTCAAGCACAACCTTCCTATATTTACATTTCAGGGAGTACTAGTGCCAAAAAGTATATAATCCTTTGTAAAATCTCTTTCATTAAGTTCGGAGGATGGGGAAAGGAGGGCTAGGTGGGGTGCTATTTTTGAGTTGCGTCCCCGTCTCGCACCCTGGAAACAATTATATTAATAGATGTGGCTTTGAAATATATATATATATAGGCAATATATATATATATATACTATATATATATAATATATATATATATAATTATATATATATATATATATATATATATATATATATATATATATTTCTTTCTTTCTTTGTTTCACCCTCCTCTTTGCCCCAAGATTGGGGTAGCGGTAGTGCTGCTACAAAGCATCGGATAAAGAAAAGCAGTAGGGAACATTGACAAACGTTCGAAAGGAAAGCCCAGCCTTACCGCCCCCTCTGTTACCATTAATTAGTGAGAGCTCGTCACAGACAGAAAATCCCCCCTAGAGCTGCATGGGACCGCGACGGACCCCCACCTATGGTAAATCGTCAATGTTAAGGGTTCATTTCCCCTGGCCCAGTGGGCCACAACCCATGCCCCCATACAAAAACCCCGCCATATACTATACATCATGCACCTTTATTTCTCGCCTCTGCCAAAACTTACATTCTCTTCCTATATTATCATTTATATATATATATATATATATATAGTATATATATATATATATATATAAGTATATATATATATATAATCAGACATCCGCATCCGCGGATGTTAAAATCAAACAACCGCATACGCATACGCATCCGCATCCGTGGATGCCGAAAAAAGATGACATCTGAAGTGCTGCAATCACTAATAATATACCGGTAATAATATAATATATATATATATATATATATAAATATATATATATATATATATATAATATATTATATATATATATATATATATTATATTAATATATAATATAATACTATATTATATACCTTATATATATATTATAATTACAAATATATTTTAAGGAAAATACAGATTTCTAAAAGATCGATCAACCGTTTCTTATAATGTTAACTCTGTGTGCTAAGCACGAGCAGCACGAGTATGGGAGTCGCCTTTGATATATATATATAATATTATATAGTATATATATATATATATCAATATATATAATATATATATATATATATATATATATATTATATATATATATATATATATATAAAATCCATTTCGTTTTTATATCTGGGCTTACGAAAAGTAAGAAATGCTTGAGTTTGCGTTCGGTTTGTCAAATTTATCTTACCAAAAAATTGTAAGAAATGCTTTCCAGACTTTAAGGAATTTCCTCAATTTGTAAGGTTACTATTTCCTGTGCTAGCCGAATTTAAGCACGTTTCCTTACGAAAAAATGTAAACGAAGAGGCTCACTACCAACAACATCCGATGTGATTGCTGACTATTTGTTTCAATTAATTAAGCTTTAAATCTAATTTCATTCAAATCGAAAGAACTTAATGATAAATGGTTGTCCAATGATCCAGAACCTAATCCATCCGTTCCTTTTTGTTTATATTCCTGCTATCTATATATATCTATCTATATCTATCTATATAGGCTGATTCCAATTGTTTAAAAACAAAAGTAAGCCTAGCACAAAATCGCGGTCGTTTAAACTGGAAATTCGTGCTAAAATACTGGGTGAGCATTTCTATCGAGCGTAAGCACAAAATTGACCAAAAATGAAAACGGTTCTAAATTAAAAGCAAAAGGAAATAATAAAAATTCCATTCTATGTACCACAGGCTTCGTATTAGGTTACAATTACGATTAAAAGGAGATTATAACTAAAAAAATTAGTCCCCAAGTAAAGTATTTTGTGGGCTTGCTAATTTATTTATCGCAATCCCACCAATATTTTATTTTACTTTATTTCTTAATTTTTATCTTTAATCATAAAATTGCGGCTTAATGTTCCGCATACACA
>JABUQX010071309.1:15000-32500 GCA_015478945.1 Trachelipus rathkii | reverse complement strand
TTTATAGATCTGTATGGATAATATTTTTTTTCAACCTTTTTATTCTCCTCTTCTTTTTCTTTCTGTTTTGACTCTTTGAGATGTTCTTCATATCTCCTATGGGCAGCTCTTACATTTGTCAACATTTTTTGAGTGATAGGAACTTTATGAATACTTTTATGAGATTCTTATAGAATTGTGCACTGTTCTTGAGAAATCAGACTTATTTGTTCTTTCAGATTTCTCCACTAAAATTGCTTTAATTTCATAAAAAACCCTCCTTCCACTGTCGGCATTTCCATGCGAAAATATCAGTCCTAATTTAATAATTTTGCCACAATTCCGCAAACATTGATTCTCAGGTGCTAATAGAAGAAAAAAAAAACTTCATCAAGTCTCTCTTAGAGGGACAATCACCATCCAAAAATATTTTGAATTTTAATTCAAGCGTAGAATGAGCTTCACTGCAACAGTAGAGTTAGTTGCTTTTTCTTTCTTCAGCAACAGAATCTGTGATTCAGTTATTGGTGTACAATGCCTTTAGGCAATAAATCAAATCTTTGTTCCCTTTGTTCTTGCTGATGAAAAACTATACTAGGATCCAATTATGTGAAAGCCATTGGACAGGCTTGTACTTCAAGAGGATATCTGTTCTAATATTTTTCTTTTTCTGTCATTTTGATTTGCACGGTCTGGCATTCAAGTTTGTCATGTAAAACTAATGCAAAAAGCTTAGTTGTTGTAGTAGCAGGCATTTTATTGGACTTAAGAAATCTTTCCATAATATTATGTACGAGACATTGTAAATCTGTGAACAGAAATGAACAAGGTCAGTTTGACGTCCAACCACTGGTCGTTAAAGTTTAAGTTTTTTTTTTTGCTTGAAGTCATTTTATTAAAAAAATAATAAAACCTTTCAACTGCACAAAAAATCTAAAATCACTTGGTCAAACCTCAAAAAAAAAAAACCACCTCAAAAAGTAGTATAATTCCCTAAAAAGAAAGAGATATAAACAGATTAAGTCATAAGTCATACAGTCCAAAACACATCCATATACCAATCCACCTTCAATCGGAAGGATGAACTTGGAACAACTTCTACGAACAGAATAGGAAGAAAGTAGGTAATAATCAACTTAAAAATAAGAAAGAAACACAAAGGCGTAGATTTTTGGAATGTCATTCCTCGCCCATCCTTTTCATTCAACTATCAAATACATCTCTCATTCCACAAATATTAACAGTAAGGAAAAAAAATATATACAAAAATATGTAACAATGGTGCCAGTGGATCATTCTTTCATATGGTGTTTGAAATTTTAAAATTTTCCCTGACTTTTCATGACTTTTTTCCCTGACTTCAGCATATTTTAAAACGTTTTCCTGACCTTCCCTGACCAATTTTTTTTCCCTGAACTTTTCCCTGACTTTCCCTGACTTTCCAGAAAGTGTTAACCATATTATATGATATATATATTATATATATATAGTATATTTAATAATATTATATATATATATATATATAATTATATATAAATATATATATATTATATATATATATTAATATATATATATATAATAATATATATATATATAATAATATATATATATATAATTATAAATATAATATATATATATATATATATATATATATATATATATATATAATAAGTCAAAAGCTTCATAATAACAAAGAATACTTACCATAAAAGAAATTACTTGTTCCAGAACCATTTCGGCCACTGAAAAAAAATTTTAAAAAAATTAAAAAATTAGTGTTGGAGAATTATGCATATTATATATAATATATACTCTATACAATATATATAAAATATATAATATATAAATATATATATATATATATATATTATATATATATATATATATATATATATATATATATATATTATATATATATATAAATATAAATATAAATATAATATAAATATAGAATAATGTATATATTATATTAAATAATATATATATATATATATATATATATATATATTTATATATAATATATATATATATATATATATATATGGACAAATATAGAACTCTTCTCAGGGTACAAGAAACTTACCAACAACATTGTGTCGTGGATCAAATGGTTCAATTACAGTTTGCTCTCTATAACTCTTAAAGCCTTGAATAATAATCTGAAATGAAAAGTTTTATAAGTCAACAAATTTACAAAAGATTTTAAATTTATTCTTAATATGTAAAAAGAAAATTAAATAAATAAATCAATAAATAATACTTTCTTCAAAATCCAACACCTTCACAACCCTTCTATTAACATTTCTACTATTGTAATTGTTATTATACTGTTATCATAATAATGGTAATAAAGGGTCATTCCATGACAGATCACCACAGGCACTTAACCACATCTCAGATTTGGATGATTTTTGGTGAATGGGGTTATCTTATAGCCAAAACCCTCTGATGCAAATCTTAGGCTTCTATGACTAATAGTTTTTGAGTTATAGAGGGGAAAGTTTTGGAGGGGGGGACAAAAACCCCCACCTAAAAAAATGCATTTATCTTCCTTAAGATATGTTTAAAATATAACATGTTATATATGGTTGGAATCAGGAATTTAAATATATAATCAAAAGTCCTATAAATATTAATATAAAAAAGTTATTAACATTTAAAAAATATTCCCCCCCCCTACCCCATTAGGATTTTGAAACGGACCAAAATATATTTTTTTCTTAAAATTTTGATTCATAAGCTTTAAAAAAATGCAATAAAAACAATGGGTATAGGACCAATTATATGTTTAACAGTCAATACAAATGATCCATTATTGGATCATTCGTATTGACTGTCAAGCATAATAAATGGTCTATACCCCATTGTTTTTATTTCATTTTATAAGGCTTATGGTATTAAAAAAAAAAAAAAAAATATAAATTTTGATTCAGTTTCAAAAACCTATGGGTGGGGGGGGGGGAAATATTTTTTTAAATGTTAATAAACTTTTTTTATTAACATTTATTAGAGCTTGTGTTTAGACTTTTGTATTAATTTAAATTCCTTATTTCTTTCATGTTAATTCCAACCATATATAACATGTTATATTTTATAAAACATAACTGTGTTACTGGCAGACGTATTTTTTTAAATGGGGGTTTTTATCCCCCCCAAAACTTTACCCCCCCTATAACTCAAAACCTATTAGTCGTAGAAGCCTAAGATTTGCACCAGTGGGTTTTGGCTATAAGATAACCTCCAAACACCAAAAATCATCAAAATCTGAGATGTAGGTTTGTTTTTTTTTTTTATTTTTTTTTTTTTTTTTTTTTGTGGTGATCTGTCAAGGACCTTAAATTTAAAGACCACCATATGGGGGAAAAGGAAATGTATAGAAAAAGAAAACGGGATGTTGCATGATGGAAAAACAAAATGCGGGAACAAGCAGATAATGTAGATAGGGTAGTAATAGACTCTGAAATAAAAACAGTGAATTTAATTACTAGTAGTAGGCCTAATCAAAGGAATAAAGTAATTTTAGAAAAATTTATGAAGATAAATTATAAACAAATAAGTGAACAACAAGGTAACGATGCGTTTATAAAATCGATAGTAAGAGACCAAGGAAAATAGTGCATTAAGGATCGTAAAACAAAAATTTTGGTATGAAAAAGAAGTAATAGAAGTGTATGTGGATATATCCTTAGGTTATGAGAGAGTGGTGCTGCCGGAGGAATGCAATTTGATGACAGAATTCACTTACAGGGGCATTTAGGCATTAACCGAACACAAATAGCATTGAAATCAGAGTTTGTGTTTAAGAGTATTCGTGCCAGAGTTAAAAATGAAGTAAGAACTTGTGAGCAGTGTCAACTTAGCAAAGTTGGACACACTCTATAAATCCTGAGTATGGAAAATATAAAGTTCTTATAAATTCGAAACCATCCACGCTAATATTGTGAAATTACCTGCCATCAGGGCTACAAGTACTTAATTACATTAATAAATAGGTACAGTAATTTTGTCTGGGCAATCCCATTGAGGGAAATCACCACAGAAAGTCATTAAAGTGCTTCATGAGATATTGCCATTCATAAGGGTCCCTGGATGTGACAATAACAGACAAGGGCAGTTGTTTCAATCATCACAATTTATTCAAGGAAATCTGCAAACTGATAGGCTCCCGGCATTATACGACTGTGAGATATAATCCCACGGGTAATGGAAAATGTGAAGTTGTTCACCACACTCAATTGTTCAGCCTTAGGTGCATGTTGGCAGAACCAGAGCTTAGGCAGCAGGACTAGCTGTTGGCTCTACCTTTTGCCTTGTTCGCTCTGCGGCAATCCTCTACTCACAGAAGGAATCATGCCATCACAGTTGCTATTTGGCCAAAATGTAAATATCCCAGGAGGTCTAGTAGACGCTGAGAGGCCAGATAAACCTATGACCTATGATAACTATTTGAGAAAAACTGTCAGGACTACTACTAGCAAAGCCTTTAGCCCATACCATAGGACCTCATTTTAAGAAATCGAAATGTTTTTGTTCCTAAGAATCTAAAAGAGGCAAAGTTTGTATTGGTCAGGAATAGGCAGTACAATGTTGGTAAATTGGAATAGAGGTACCATGGTCCTTATAAAGTACTAAGATTTACAAACAATAACATGTATTATATCCTGAGAAACTGTGACCAAAAATTTTTAAAAATATTAAAATATATTACCATTTTGTGGAGTCAGACCAAGAAAAAGAGAGAATGAGAATTGGGAGGGGAACTTTATAAATAAATAAATAAACTAATGATTCTTTTGCAGGTACTTATGACAAAGGTCATTGAAATTATTAGCGAGTAAAAATATTTTGGAATGTGTTAGTAATTAATAATATTGTAAAAATTCCACTCCTTTCTCAATCCTATCGTAATGTGTAATAGCCTTAAGATGGAGGAACTTAAGATTTGGAAAGTTGCTAGCCAGGAGCTTCACTCACTGTCTAGGAAGATCCCAACTCTCTATATAACCCACTCCAAGGTCACCAATCATATGGTCTATTAAATTTTACCAGTTATAGTATGTACACTAGAAGAGTAAGTAAAGGCCTGTATGTCTAATGTTTGTACACCCATGTAAGGACACTGACTTATGTATTCCAAATATGTACATATAAGAAACTGTTGGTGATGAATACTGCTAAGGTTGTTGTTATTAAAGCTTTTGAGACTGTTGAAAGAATACAAATCCACCAATAAGAATGGAGGATTTGAAAAATGTAATGATCAGCGAGCGTCTATGGCACCACCTTGGGTGCTGATCGAGAAAGTGGAGTACGGCTTGAGACCTCATCTTAGAAGGTTGGAATTGTTATAGTGCTAGTTCAAATAACCGGTTTTATAATTATTATAATTTGATTATTGCCCATTGCAAATAACCATTTATTAAGAGTGCATAAATTTTCACATTTTAATAAACAAATAAAGCAAGTATCCCTTTCACTAATATCCTTAATTAATTTAATATTCAGGCTTTTAGTATCTCACATAATTATATATATATATTATATATATAATATAAATATATTATTATAATATATATATATATATCTATTATATATATATATTATATATATATATATTATATATAATATATATATATATAATGTAGCGTCAGGGGCGGGGTGGACTCGGCCCCTAAGGCATAATGGTCTCCGACTCTCTCTAATGCACTTTTTTGAATTTTTTTTTTTTTGAAAATCAAGGCCTTATAGTAGGCAATAAGCACACAAAAAAGTTATGATGTTCTTCTAAAAATTGAGCGCTAATTAAAAGTTTTTATTTGCTTTCAGGCCTGACGAGTGGGGGGGGGGGGGGGGGGGTGGAGGGGTGAAGCGGACCCACCATTGAGGGATGATTCGGAATTTTTACAATTCGTTTGTTGTTATATGAATTTTATCGTTTTAATTTTTACCTAATAATAATAATGTTTCATTATTAAAATTCGTAATAAGTAATAAAATGTCAATAATGATGAAATAAAATAAGAAACAAATAAGGTGGTACGATTCACCCTCTCCGCCCAAAAATTGACACTTTTTTGAAATTCGTTTTAAATAAAATTTCACTTTTAAAAAATTTTACTTAATATAAGTAACTTTTTATTATTTTAAATTTTAAATTATGTAATAAAAATGTCAATAATAATACGTAAAATAGAAAAACAATGGTGGTCCAGTTCACCCCATCAATTTTAACGGCGGGGTGAATCGGAACCAAGTTAGGCCCCTTTTTTTGCACCATACTGTTTGGATCAAATTACTTTGCAGTTTAAGCTAACATATCGAGTGTATCACTGAAAAAATAATTAAATCGATCCACAATCTTTCATTTATAAGAAGTTAAAATTAACAATTTTCAAAGTGAAATTCTATTGAAGGAAATTTTGTACCCTAATTTAACGATTTTTTAAAATATAAAACTTTCTAGAATTAAATGTGATTAAATAAACTTGTAGTACTACCGCGTGGCTTTAAAAATGAAGCGAAATTTTTTTTTTTTTATTAATTATTTTTTTATTTTATTTAGGTGGACGAATCACCCTCCTAAAAGAGACGGGCTGGTCACCCACCCGACGCTATAGCACAGGACTGGCACATATTTTTCTGAAAAAGTTGTCCAAAATGCAATATATCGATATATAAATAATAAAATAATATATATATAATAATAATAATATAATATCATAATATAATAATATATATATATACATATCCATATATTGATTTTTGGACTTAGAATTTTTTCAGAAATATGTGGAGTCCTGTGGCTATACCTTTCCAATAATTTTAAATTTTTTATTGAAGAATATATTATATATATATATATTATATTATTAATATATATTATATATATATATAATAATATATATATATATATATATATATATACTGTCATAATTTTCTTTAAAATGACATTAAAATTGCTATTAAAGCTTTATTTAATAATATAAATAATAAAATATAAGCTGTCAATAAAAAAGGTTTAAAATTAATAATAAAACTCGAGTCAGTCATGTGACTATTGACTCAATAATAGAATAGCGGGTCACGTGACTGCTTACTCGGAAAGCCACAGTAATATAAAGAGTGATGTTGTGTGACTCAATATACAGTAATACCGTATTTCAGTATGTCCTCAAGTATTGACTCGGTAACAATGATAAAAGGTTGTGTGTTAAATAACTTAGTAAAAGCTTCCGGCTATAAAAGTGAAGTTTATTAAAGTATAAATTTAGCCAATCTTTGCCATTAACATTATAGAATTGAAAGATGTTTCATTAATTATTTAACAATATTGCTTGTATTAATTTAAAAGTTAACAAAAAGGATAAATTAATCCTTTCTCTTGAAATAAACTATTTCAAACTCGAGTTGCCTGGGTGCGCGTCAGTTAAGGGTTATTTATATTTACTACTTTTATTAGTGCCTTCAATATATTAATAAATTCGTATCAAGTATTATAGGAGGCCTCCTAAGTAAGAACATTGGAATTTTCTTTAGACCATCAAGGAAGATTAATAGGTAAATAAAAGAAATTATTTTTTATCATAGAGTAATTAATAACAATGAAACCACTAGCATTCAAAAGTGAAACAGACATTTTTGAAAATACATTTAAAATGTAACCTATGTGAATCGCTAAAAAAATTCAATGAATTTTTTGATAACATTTTTGTAAATTAAAAGTTTAGTTTTAATACAATAATTACGTAATACATTCTCAAACTAGCTACATAACTACCATATAATTTATTTTTATTTATTTTTTCCGAGTATCATTGAACTTTTTAAATTCTAATGTATGCAAAAAAATTATTTGACCAATTTTTTGGGAGGAATTAACTATGCAGGATAAACTTTGGTTTGGTATATTCAATTTTATTGATAATTGTTAAAAAAAAAAAAAAAAAAAAAATTATTGAAATAATTTTTATCAATAAAGCGTCAGGCACCACTTTAGGGATAACTTTGTCTCCCAACTTTCCCCTAATACACTTTTTGGAATTCAAGGCCATATAGTAGGTAATAAGCACCAAAAAAAATAATAAGTAATTCTAATAATAATAATAGTTTTATTAAAGTTTAAATAAAGCTCATTCAGACTCACCTTGGAGGGGTGAATCGGACCATCTGTTTAAATTCCTCTATGTAGCTATAAATTACATTTTATATTTTAATTTTTACTTAATATAATAATTGTTTATCATATTAAAATTAGTAATAAGTAATAAAAATGTCAATGAATGTAATACCTTTATTACCAACCAATATTCAATAAACACCCAGGTAAAAATTTTTGAACTTTTTGGAATCGTATTTTTCATATATAATTTTATTTTTTATTTTAAATTTTTACTTAATATAAGTAACTATTTATTATATTGGTATTATTCTATATTTGAATCAGTGTATATTTTCTGAAAAAATTTTCTAAGTACAGAAAAGTAAGTTTTTTAAAAAAATTTAGTGGCAAGCTTCTGGCATAATTCCAGAAGCTTGCCACTAAAGAATTTTCTTTAAAAACTTTACTTAATTGAACTTTTCTGAACTTAAAATTTTTTTTGAACTTAGAAAATTTTTTCAGAAAATATACACTGATTCAAATCTAGATATTTACCATTATATTAAAATTAATTATATGTAATAAAAATGTCAATAATAATATCATAAAATTACGACAAAACAATGGTGGTACCGTTCAACCATATAATTTTACGGCGGGTTGAATCGGACCAAGTTAGGCCCATGATTTAGCCACTAGTACAGTTTTGGAACACAAATTTACTTTACCAGTTTAAAGCTAACATACTCGAGTGTATACACTGAAAAAATAATTAAAATCCATCCACAATTTTTCATTTTATAACAAAGTTGAAAGAACTCATTTTTCAAAAGTGAAAAATTCTATTGAAGGCCATTTTATACCCTAATTTATTATTTTTTAAAAATATAAAAACTCTCTAGAATTAAAGATGATCTAAATAAAACTTGTAGTACTAAGGCGTGGCTATTAAATGAGCAAAAAAAAAAAATTTTTTTTTTTTTTTTATTTAGAGTGGCCGAATCACCCCTCTAAAAAAGGTGGGCCCGGTCACCCCACCCGAGACTATAAACAATCTGAAAAAATAGGAATACATTAAAAAAAGCCAAAATTAGTAGACTTTTTTCAGAGCTTTATTTTTTAATTTATTATTGATCATATATGTTTAAAATGTAGGTTAATCGCTAAAAAAAACTATGGTAATTGTTACCCAGAGGGTTGTCACCCCCGATTTTTATGAAAATCACAGGATATATTCTAAAAAAATAATAATGAAGAATAGTGAAAACGAAAATTGTCGCTCTCTTTAGGAAAAAAAGTTACAGCCTCTGGGTAACAATTACCAAAACTATTTTGTAAATTAAAAGTTTATAGTTTTAATACAAGTTGCATAATGCTTTTTTCTTACATTAGCAACATAATTACAATTAATTATTTATAGGATAATAAAGTTCAACAGATTCTGAAAAAAATCGATATTTTTTACAAATCAATTGATATTTTGGTATTAATAGAAGCAACCCTGCCAAATGTTATGATATTTTTAAAAGCAACTTTATTCGTCATTTTCATTTATTTCTTTTTACAGTTGAAAAATCAGTAAGGTATAATAAGTGTGGTTATGTAGACAGATTTACTGTGTATAATTAACAAAACTTTAAAAGAATTTTAATTAAAAATTTTTTTGATAGATTGATTAAATTTATGTATAAGATTTGGCAACACAGTTTTAATACTTTTACATGGGAATGAAAGATATGTAAAAAAAAAAAAGCGATTATCAGAAAAATATATTGATATTTCATTAACCTGTTGAACTTGACTATTACTATTTATGGTTTTAATACAGTAATTACTTCTCACCAGAACTCCTCAATTACCATAATATGCACACAAATTGGGTAATTATTTCTATAAATACCATATGGAAGATTTTTTTAAAAAAATCAAAGCATAGACTCTAAAAAATAGTAAATGAAGAATAAAAATAAAAATTTTTTTTGTCTGGCCTCTTTAGGAAAAAAGTTACAAACTCTCAAAGTTGTAAAACCTATAGGTTTGTTAAATTAAAAAAGATTTTTTTTTTTGAAATCACAGGATATACTCTAAAAAAATATAATGAAGAATATGAAAAAGAAAATCGGCAGTCTCTTTAGGAAAAAAAAGTACAGCTCTGAAAGTTTAAATTTCCGATAGATTTCTTATAATAACATTAGTGGGCTTCGTGCTCGTTTTTAGGGCATCTAAGTTCATTATGATAAGATTTGTTAATTCTACATAGATTTTCTCTGTGTATACCTAACAACACTTATCATAACCTGACTTAGAGGGCCTGAAATGAGACCTAACCTGGATCGATCAATATTGAAAAGTCTATGTGATTTTTAACAACTTGGAATGCTGAAACTTTTTTTTTCCTAAAGAGAGCGACAAAATAATTTTTTTTTTATTCTTCTTATATTTTTAGAGTCTATGCTGTGATTTTTATAAAAATCTGTTTAGAGGCAGTTATTGGAAATAATTACCAAATATGGACTTGTTCTCTATAAACACCATATATTTTTATTAAAAATATAAACAAAATATATGAAAATCATAAAGTTTTTAAAATGTTACAATTAAATGCTTACAGGTTCAATAGTATTTATATTAATTGGACTCAAAAGGACTTAACAATTACCAAAACCTGTTCCACACTTAATTTCTCTTTTCATAATGCATTTACGAATCTCTTCTGTTCGTAGTTTCCATCATGCAGAAAATCTGTGATGGCAGTAAGAGTTCTCTTACCCTGCATTTGAATTGGCAAATTATCTAGTTTATCTGGGAAACTTAACAGTAACATATGGCTTCTTACTCTATTTACCATATGCTCTCAATGTTTAGTTCATACAGAATGTAATTTGGCTCAGCCTTTGCATGTTACATGAGTAGGAGTCTATTTGAGTTGGCAAATTATGGTATCTATTTTAGTTTGACTTAGTCTCAATAGGCCCATGTGGCTTCTATTTCCCTCGTCTTTATTACCCGATCATCGCATTTGCTGAGAAAAAGGCCAATTTCGAAGATTTTCGTCAATCTAAGACTTAATATTTTGCAAAACTTTTCATAACATTTTAACTACCCTAATTAAACACTTAAGGATAATAGTAACCAAGTTTGTCTCCTGGTATAAAATTGGATGCATATAGGCCCATTAAGTTATAGGCCATTAGGATACGACTCAATGAATATATTTCAAAATTTACCTGACGTATATACATGCTGACTTATGTAAAGTTATCTTGTTATCATTTTGCATTAAGACGGTATTGCAAATCCTTGCAAAAGAATAAAATATAATTATCTATATAATAACATCACTTCACTGTCAACAAAAATCAAGCACCGACATAAAATGGCTGGTAAATATATGGACTTAAACCTTAAAATGAAATAGTAAATACCGCGTAAAAAGAAAACAAAAGCCAATCGAGATATGAACTGTGATCGCAAATATAATTCAAGATATCAGCTTAAACACTTTTAAAATTTATTTTTCTCAGTATTTTCAAATTTAACCGCTTCTTATTATAAACTGTATAGCATTTTTATTTATAAATAAGAATAGACTTGAATTCTAAAATAGAGAACTTGCGCACAAAAATCAACCTATGTTCATAGTAAAATATTATATATATATAAATATATATACTGTGCTATGTTCATGATAGTTTTAAAATGTTTTGTAATTTTGTAGTTTTGTATATTACGTCTACCTAATTTTAACTGAATCCGTGGTATATATTTGAAAAAGAAAAATAATATTAAAATATCAAAATTTTTATAATAGTGCCACGTAATAATCTACGTTATAATAAGAAATTTAGCGAGGTAACGTTTCAAATTTTTAATAAAAATAAATATAACTAATTATCCAAATTATCAATAAATTTAAAAAAAAAAAAAAAAAAACGTAGAATGGTACCCGTAAGAGCAATCTAATAAGTACAATATGAAATAATAACAAAGGGTAAGCTTTGATAACAAGTAAATAACCATTAAAAAAACAAAAACAAGCATACAAACATTATTGATTATTGTGATAACAAACAATTTATTTTCTTAGGAATAAAACTTTAACATATAATTACTTACAAGAACTCGCCTGGATAGAATACCATTAATAAAAATTGAGTATCGAAAACTGTTGAGATTGTAGAAAGTGACATTTCTAATAATTTAGTCACTCATAGATACGGGTGTTAATTAGAACATTAGAAATATAGAGACAGTAAGAAGCCACATGGGCCTATCGAGACTGTCCTAGTCAATCCACTAACCAAACATGCTCTCATGCAAATTCACAAAGCACCCTAGGGCTTGTCAAATTCCGGTAACTAAAAATCCACCAAATTGGCTTAGTCAAAAAAAAAAATTGATATATGATACCCAAACCATCCACATATCTTACTAACTAAGTTATGGTCACACATGCAGTCTAACATTAATAACTAAAAACCCGCCAATTTGGTTTCGCATAAATATACTATTTGATATCCAACCCATCCAATACCTATCCAACTTTCTTAATGTTACAATCGAGTTCACTACTCAACCACTCTCCTGTGAGCAACATCTCAAAATTTAACAACCGCTATTGCTAAAAGAAATGCTTTCTTATATCAGATGGCATGCTTTCTTCCTTATTTTTTCTTGTTATGCTCCATGGTCTTCGTCCGTGCTCTACTATGAGATTTATTGGTCTCCCTATTATCAATAGATTGTAAAAACTTGTACTTGTATCATGTCCCCTCTTGAGAAATCGCCTTTCTACAGAAAACATTCTATCTTCAATCTCTAATCTCATAGTTTTTATCCCTCAACTCAGAATCTTCATTGTTGCTCTACGTTGCGACTCTCTAGCATATCTAAGTCTTTCTTAAATAAGCCCAAACTTGTGCAAATACTCTATTACTGGCCTAACATAGCTATTATACAGTTTACTTTTACTTCCTTGCTCTTGAAAACAACATTGCGATTTATTATGCCCTGCATCTTTTAGCCTTTTCCTTGCTTCGCAACACTGATTAGCATTTCAAATTACTGCTGTAATCACACTAAATCTTTTTTTCTTGGTCCACAGACTAAGCCAATCCCGCATTCAATATGTAGTTTAAAATATTATTTGAGTAAACCTCGTGAAGAACTTAAACTTTTACTATTAACCATTCATTCTGTTTACTTTATCTGCCCACCCAAGAAGTTTATCAAGATCATTTGAGAATCTTTATGCATACTTCACTATTCCTAACTGAGGTGGCCACTTTGGTATCATCTGCAACTTAGAATTGCATTTAAGTCCTGGTCTAAATATTTATATAAGAGGAACAATAGTGGCCCCAGCACTGAACCCTGTGAGACACCTCTTCACTATTTTCAATGATGACTTATTGCCATTTGTTGTATCCATCCTATCACAACACTCTTTAATCCAACCATGTAACCACTCCACCTATACACATTGGCAATAACCTCTTCATCAGCCTTATGTGGGGAACCTTATCAAAGCTTTTGCTAAGTTAAATAATATTAGTATCACTGGATATCTTCGGTCAACGCAGTCGTAATGTATTACATAAATTAAAAGGTTTGTCTGACATGACTATCCTTTCTGAAACCGTGCTGGGAGTCATAAAATACCTTGTTATCTTCTTAAATATTTCTCATATGACCTTCAGTAACTTTTCCAGAACTTTACAACCAGAGATGTTAACCTAACTGGCCTATAATTTCCAAAATTCTCTTCTACTCTTTCTTATAAATAGGCACACTATGCCGTTTTCAGTCATCTTGGTACCTCGCAAATGTTTATAGATGCTTAAAATCAAATACAGTGCCTTTGCAATGCTGATACTACCCCCTCCTTCAGAATTCTAACTGCAGCTTATTTTGGATCAATATGGTTCTAAGTAAACGTTTTAATAATTCTTTTTAGTCAATTCAATTCTGTAAGTCTATTGTTACATATCAGGACTATTAGTCTCCAAACTTTAATCTATCTTTCCTCAGTAAACACTGAAGCAAAATAAGCTTGAAAATGTTGACCATTTCATCTGAACTCACTAATTTTCATCAATTTTAATTTGACCAACTGGTCCTATTCTTACTTTTATTTATAAAAGCTAAAAAACTTTCTTCAGGTCTTTACTGTTCTTGTAAATTTAATTTCTGCCTCTCTCTTTGCCTTTCTATTGACTGGAAAGTTTATTTCTATTTTTTCTATAATTTTCTAAATATTCCTACTACCCTTGGATATTTTAAAACATCTTCGCTTTTCAATGATTTTATCTCTTATCTCTCTATTTCACGCAACAGGTTTTTCTCATCGCCACCTATAATGAGTTATCTTTAAAAAACATAATGACTGAATATTCATAAAATTTCCTTAAAATATTCCCAACATGATAAACAGTTTTGGTCTTTAAACTCTTTATATCCCAGTCAGTTGTAATAAACATGTCTCGAAATTTGGTAAAATCCCCATTTGAGATTTAAGATTTTTTCCTTATTAGCTTTTGTTTTGAAAAATAATCACATTCATATTAAATCTTATTATATTATGGTCACTAAGTCAAAATTCTAACTCTAACCTCATCCATCATACTTTCAATCATTATTTAATATTAAGTCCTAATAGTGGCTCGTGTCTTGGTGGGTTCTTGGACCATCTGGCTCACAAAGTTATCTAGTATACAATTTATAAATACAGAACTACTAAATTTGGTCGTTATTAGACATGGAATCCATTGAATGCAGGAAATTAAATAACCCATTATGACATACCTTTTTTCTTTCCACTGTGGCATGCTGTCCTTTCAATTTTCTTTACAATTTTTCAGCGTCTAATTCTGACTCTGGCCAGGAGGTTATAAAATGCTCCTATTCTATATGATTTTAATTGTAGCATAAGGATATCTACCCACAACGATTCAATATCATGATTAGTTTAAAGTCGGTCATTAATACAGATGAATATTACTTTTACATAAAGCGCCACACGCCCACCCTTTTCCTCTACGCTGGTAATGATCAAGGAATATCCGTCTATTCATATCCATGAAGAAGTCCCATATAATTCATATTAACCATGCTCAGGTATGCAAATAATGTCTAGATTTCTCATTTTTGGTATAACAAATCAGCTCATCTTTTTTATTTCTAAGGCTATGAGCATTTGTGTAAAAGCATTTGATATTCGAAATGCTGTTATTTTTATTGCTATCATCATTATTTGAACCTGTAACAACACTAGTTTTATTTATATCACCACACTATTACATACCATTGCTTTTATTCGTATCCAGATTTAGCCATCCCCTCCAACTTTACCTAGGTTTTTGCTAAACAAGTCTCAAGCTGGATGAAAAGCCAAAACATCCTTTAGACTCAAGTGAACTCCATTGCTGCAAAAAGATTTTTATCCAGAAATTCTCTCCACAATCAAAAACCTAAAATTTTCTGAAAACATTTCCTAACCCTTTCATTTGTACCTAAAGCCCTACTCCCCCATTCTTGACCTGCGTTTAACCTAGGTAAAATCATATAAATCATGCACCTTCTTCCACTAGCTTTCATTTTCTGAATCAACTCCTTTAATCTGCTCTTAATTCTAGGACCATGTATGTCTATATCAATTTGTACGCACATGCACAATCACATCTGAATTCAACATTGTAGAATCATCTCTTCTACTAATCCTATCAAGAATACTCCCTCTGGCTAAACTGGAATACTATACTCTCAGCAATCGTTTTTTTTTATCTTATTCTTGTAAAGTCTTATTAGGTAATCGATCATAGAGTCTCCAATTAGCATTGCATCAGTTTTCCTTTAGAACCTCAAATTACATTTTGGTCCTCTCTGATGACTTCCCCATTTGAAGACAGTCGAATCTGTTACTGCAGGTCAAAGGCTGACTGCTGTTATTTACTTCATGCCTATTATTTTTTATTTCTACAACAACTCATTCGTCTGCAGACTCTACCTCTTTACCCCTCCCTATTACAATTTCCTGCCTAGGTGAATCACTATTCCTATCTACCCCTATATCCCGCTCCCTCCTCGCCTTGACATTCCTACTAACTTTTTTCCTAACACTTCCCTCCTTTCTCAACTCAAATACAACTTCCTTCTAATACATTCATATTTTCACTCAGTCTTGCAAATCTCCTTCTTTAAACACGTTGAATGCATCCAAAACAACAGCGTATGCTTGTTCACATATTACCTCCTACGGCCACAGTTATAACACAGAGATACATACTACTTAAATTAGTTTCACTTTAACTAGCTTGTGCCTATTATTTTACCAACTACAGTTTAAATATCGCTAAAGCCTAAAAAGAAATAAACTAATATCTTGATTAGCCTAGGCTAGGGATATATAAAAATTATAAGGTAGGCCTAATTTTAGAGTATGGCTCTGGGAAACTTATTTAATTTAAATTATCACAAAACTACAATATTAAAATACAATTATTAAAGACTGTAATTTTATACAGAAAATATATTTGATAATCCAAATGAACCTCCACACAGTATACAGCAAATCTCTTAACTCTAGCCTATGGCTCTGGGAAATACTCTGGGAAATTTATTTAATTTAATTTAAATTATGACAAAATTAAAACAAGTTAATAAAAACCATAAAGTCAGTATCGAATTTTTTCCTTAGTATTAGCGATGGTCATCACAGTGATCAACCTCACACAAAGCACATTAAATTTGTCTCTTGATAGGCTAAATATTTACACAAGTAAACATCAAGTTTTGTTTTAATTTATTTAATACAAATATAAATTAATTTTATTTCTTTCTGTAACAAGTTCCTTAGGTAAATTGTTCAATTTCAAACTCACTAAATTGCTGTGATCAATCATGAAACTTGCCACAATTACACAAGGTAAATTAGATTGTGAAATATGCTAAACGAGTAAGTTATCAAATATAACCTCTTTTTATAATTGTTGTGATTGCTATTTATATACACTAAATCATATACCACTGAGTATATTTGAACGGTATAATGGATAAGTGATAAAGCCTTATGACTCACACACCAGGAAATATTTTTAAATGCGCCATATATTGCTACAAAGTACAAAATATATAAGGTACATTTTTGGATGTTTCTAACGTGTAGGCTATAACTCTGCCTACAAGTCTTATATATTATATGATTGCATATCATTCATTTGAACCCCAAATGCCAAGACACTAGTGTAAATTTCATGATGTTTAGAATAGTTTCATTATACTATTTTTCAACTAAATAAAAAGAAATACAAATGAGCTTATCAGGAATAAAATTACATAATACAATTAATAAACAGAGAAAGCAATGATAAATTTAAAACAATATTCGAAAAAGGGTATATGGGCACAGATGCATGGATGTATGCA
>JABUQX010071309.1:2500-10000 GCA_015478945.1 Trachelipus rathkii | reverse complement strand
TCATTTAATGCTCAACACAACATGCACCTGGTGAGGCCCCATTCTTAGTAAACAAGGCAAGGTGAAACGGGATCAAAAGATACGTTTTTGAGTTGTTCACTTAAGTATTTTTCTTTTTTAATTTTTATGATCGGATATATCTTCATGATCGGATCCTGTCAAGCACATGACGACCTGGCCCTGCATTTAAACCGGTTATAGTCGGTGGCTGGACTGCGCATATGACCTGCTGGCGCAGCCGATGGGCCTAAGCAAACGCAGACAGCATAAAGGCCATGGTCAGTATTACATCAAACCCCGCGCAGCCATGGCCAGACGCAAGTACGGAACAAGTGTTCAGCTTAAATATTTAGGTATAAGTGTTGGATGAGAAGGAACGGATATGCAGAGTTTAGTAGGAAAGCTGAATGGCAGGAAGGTGGCTGGTAATTAAATCGTTGGTGAATGTAGAGAAGCTAGTGTGCTAGGGTCTTGCCTGAGGGTATGTTGTTACCTGTGAATTGTATAGCAGTGAGACTATGGTCTGAAAAAGAAGTATGATCTAAAGTTCAATGCCCATTTGGACAACGTAGGGCGCTAGGTGAGTGTTCTGATGTCGAGGAATGAACGTATTAGAGAGTTGTGTGGTGTGTGTGAAGAAAGGGTTAAACGAGAGAATAAATGAAAGTATCTTGAGATGGTTTGGTCATGTGGAAAGGATGAATGATTGTCGGTTGGTTAAGCGGATGCATAGTGGTGGAGGTGTTGGGGACCGACCGGCTGGGAGACCGGGAAGAAAAGTGGATTGGAATAGTAAAGGAACACCAGGAGGGAAACGTGGAGCTGGTAGAGGCGAAAGAAAGGGGTAAGCGATAGGGAGAGAATGGCGGGGTTTTGTGAGGGGCTATGATTGTGGCCCACTTGGGCCAGGGGATGAACCCTACATTTAACGATTTACCATAGTTAGGATCCGTCGCGGTCCCGTGAAGCTCCAGGGTTGATTTTCTGACTGCGACGAGTTCTTAGTAATTAATGTACAGGAGGGGGGGGGTTTTGATTTATTATGACTTCGCTTTTTTTTCCGATTATTGTCATGCACCTTACTCCCAGTCTTGGGAATTAAAAGGAAAATGAAGAAAGAAAGAAAGAATTTTTATGAATTTTAATTATTATTAGTGTTATAAAAAATTGAATAAACAAATCAAATTTTCTTTTTTAATTGCTTTTATATTAAAAGGTATTATTTTTTATCACTAATTTTCAATGGATACATTAATAAAAATAATAAAAAAATAAAAATAAAAAAGAAAGAAAAAATATATATATAAAAATAAACATATATATTTATATAAGGTATATTATACATTATGTAATATATATTTTTAACACCAACATACCAAGAAAAACTACATACCTCAGTTCTTTTCAGTGAATCTCTACCTGCAAAATCAAATACAGTAGTACCTTGACTTATGAATTTAATTCGTTCTGCTACTGAGCTCGTAACTCAATTTGCTCGTATATCAAATCAATTTTTTTCATTGAAATTAATTGAAATGTCATTAATCCGTTCCAGCCCCCAAAATGCCACCCTAGTATTTTTTTTGTTACGTGTTTTTAAATAAAAAAAAGTATTTATAAATAACAGAATGTCAGAATCAATTTAAAATGAAAAGAAATAAAGCAATTGCAATTTATTTTCCTGATGATTTTTCAAACCAGTTAGAGAGCAAATTTGTGAGCCATAGATCCATGCTTACCAGTTTTAGTAAATTTAAAAGAAACAGCTTTTATAAAGTGTATATTTACATTGGATATCAAACAACTTGAGCTTTGCTTAATTTTCTTCACCGGGTTTTGGCTTTTACGCCACGCTTTCCTCATTTACATTTGCAGTCAGCTTCAAGAAAAACTTGTCCAGGGAAGTTTGTTTCTTCCTCCCTTTCAGAATGTTTCGCAAATGAGTTAGGCAAGTGTCATTAAATAGCTCTAATGCACAACCAGTTGCAACTTTTTCTGGGTGCTTCCTTTCAATAAACTCTGAAAATCTTTAGCGGAGGCTCGTACCTCAAATTTTGGCTCGCAATTCAAAGCAAAAAACCGACCGAGTGATAACTCGTATCTCGGAAATCTCGCAAGTTGGAGCACTCGTATGTCAAGGTACCACTGTATATAGAAACCATGGTAACACAAATTTCTTACATATTAATACTTCATGAGTGGTTCCCTTAAATTGTATTGCATTAAATCGCAACGATCCATCTTAACTTTCCACCCACGTTTGTCTTAATTTTGTCTATTTTGTCTCTGGAAAAATCTTTCCAATTTATTCTATTTTTTCATTCAATACCAATTCAACGTCATTTTGATGGTTTTTAGAAAAAGAAAAAAAATTCACTGATTTTAAGCGAGTTGATCGATGAGATTTATATTCATTTAATTATATATTAATTATAGTTAATTATTTATTATTAATTATATTTTAATTACTTTTGATTATTAAATATTATTTATATATTATTAATTATAGAGTAATTATAATTAATTAATTATTCATTTTATTTTTCGGTGGTGAAGTAGCCAGAAACCTCACCTTAGGGTTAATTCCTTTACGGGAGGTGATAATGGCAACAGGACGTCGCGAGGTGGTTGTTAAATTCCAGATTTTTTAAAAAATCCGTTAAAAGGTGTCAGATCCGGAACTCCCAACAACATCACCCCTTCTATTTATGATAAAATTAATAAACAGAGAACGCAATGATAAATTTAAAACAATATTTAAATGAGGGTACAGCCATAGATGCATTGAGAGATATTGAAAGATTTTTAGTAAAGTTTTAAGACATTCCGTATTTGTAATAAAAGAATTTGGACCAAAATTCTATCAAAAAAAGATGCAAAAATATATACTTTATATTTGAAATGAACAGTTTTTAAATATTACTCCAAAGTTGGGCAGTTTAAAACTGAATGATCATGGATATTATAGCTTATATCGTAAAAGTTGCAATAAAGATGCACTTTGCTCACATATATAGTTTGAGAGGTGATAGGGTTTAATCATACAAATTATTGTATATATTTAAAAGAAATTCATGCTATTATACATCATTATATCTTATACTGTTTTCATACATTACGTAAATGACGGAAAAATAACTCACAGAAAAATAATTTCTACATATTAAATGTAATTACTATTATTATTATTATTATTATTATTATTATTATTATTATTATTATTATTATTATTATTATTATTATATATTTAATAAATATTTGCATAAAACTAATTGTTTATAATTTCACAATTGAACTGATTATTATATTTCAATCACTAGAATTGTAACGATGAAATGAATAAGTCCCCAAACAATAGTGATTATATAACCCATGTAGACTTCAAAGTGAGCGATATTCCAGCCTCTGTAGAGAACGGCCCTCATTCCTTCGCAGGCAAAAGTCTGAGGGAAAGCATAAGCGATGTACCTGCCACAAAAATAAATGCAATTTAGAAAATGGTATTGGATTTTAATAAGGAAATTTGTTTAACAATATATGGGCCTCATGAGGGTAACTAAATATTATATGTAGAATAGTTTATTTTAAAAGGAAAATGAAATTTGGTCTCATTATAGATTCTTTTATAAAATAAATATATAAATTATTAAATTAAATCTTAGACTAGATATATTTTTAGAGGATTTTACGCGCAAGCGCGCACATGCTCTCACGCATATATATATATGAGAGAGAGTATATATATATATATGAGGAGGAGAGAGGAGAGAGAGAGAGAGAGGAGAGAGAGAGAGAGAGAGAGAGAGAGGAGGAGCATATATATATATATATATATATATATATAGTGATATATATATATATATATATATATATATATATATATATATATATATATATAGCAGGTATATATATATATGCAGTGGACACAGAAATTTGTTCATGAGGGGAAACGACAAAACAATCAACAAAAGAGCGGCACCAATCAAACAATAAGCAGTTCAATTTAATATCTACATTATATAATTTACAACCACATTATTAATACAATAAATACAAATACCACCTTTTGCCTTAACACAAGCCTTAAGTTTGTTGGTCCAGTCGTCTACTGTAACATACATAACCTCCATCAAAAAGTTCACAGCATCCATTAGAGCTCACTTTTAAAGAACCAATATTTGGGTATCATCAGTATATATATATATATATATATATATATATATATATATATATATATATATATATATATATATATATATATATATATATATATATATATATATATATATATATATATATATATATATAAAAAAAAATATATAATGGGAAGATAAAGAATTAACTGCCTTCTGGGATTGAACCACCGCTTGTTGCGAATGAGAACAATATACCCGATGCTTTACGACTGAGCTATCCTCCAACTCAAAAAAGTTGGGTTCAAGAACAGTTTTAAAGCAACCGAGCTCCCATCAAGGCGACATCACCAGGTGTCCAGCCTGTCCTATCCCTCGTTCTTTATATTGTAGATGTTAAATATTGCATAATAATCGCAATTATATAAGATGTTAAAGAAAGAACATATAATGGGAAGGTAAAGAATTTACTGCCTTCTCTGGGATTGAACCACCGCTTGTTGCGAATGAGGACAATATACCCGATGCTTTACGACTGAGCTATCCTCCAACCTCAAAAAGTTGGGTTCAAGAACAGTTTTAAAGCAACCGAGCTCCTGTCAAGGCGACATCACCAGGTGTCCAGCCTGTCCTATCCCTCGTTCTTTATATTGTAGATGTTAAATATTGCATAATAATCGCAATTATATAAGTTGTTAAAGAAAGAACATCCCATGGGAAATTACTGCCTTCTTCTGGATTGAACCACCGCATGTTGCTGAATGAGGAAAATATACCCTATGCTTTACGACTGAGCTATCCTCCAACCCAAAAAAGTTGGGTTCAAGAACAGTTTTAAAGCAACTGAGCTCCCGTCAAGGCGACCTCACCAGGTGTCCAGCCTACCTATCCCTCGTTTCTTTTACTTATATTGTATTTTAAATAACAGTAAAAAAGAGCACCTTAGAAGATGTTAAAGAAAAGAACATATAATGGGAAGGTAAAGAATTAACTGCCTCTATGGGATTGAACCACCGCTTGGTGCGAATGAGGACAATAATACCCGATGCTTTAAGACTGATCTATCCTCCAACCCAAAAAAGTTGGGTTCAAGAACAGTTTTAAAGCAGCAGTTTTTTAAAGGAAAAAAAAATTATATAGAGGAATTATTTCTGCATATTAAATTTTTTTGCAAATATAATCTAAACTCCGAGCGTATATGGTAATGAACTTTTTTTTTTATCTTTTAATAAAAAATTTACACCTCACAGGCATTGTCTGAAAATAGAGGGAGCATTTCTGAGTTTTCCTTAGAACGGAACCCAGCACCTCTCAGGTCCCTGACCCGACAGCCTGGACCACACCACATATCCAAATCGGTCAAACGCAGGCCCATTAAAACCCGGCTTCATTCTGGTTTCAACACTTTGCTTAAGTTTTTCACTTTAACTTAAATTCCCGTTCTGATATTTTAATTAAATGCAACTAAATTTTTCAAGAATGATTATAAAAGGAATTGAGACCAGTCATTAATTAGCCTTCGTGCTTTAAATTTGGCATAAAAAGATTTATGAGTTCTTACCTTATTGCGTTAGGCATGCCTTCAAGCGGCCATACTATTCCAGATATTAGAAGTAGTGGATAGAAAAGTTCCAAGCATAAGTTGGATGGCTGTCATCTCGTCTTTTGAAACTGCTGATACCATGAGCCCTGGTTTATATATATATATATAGAGAGAGAGAGAGAGAGGAGAGAGAGAGAGAGAGAGGAGAGAGAGAGAGAGAGGAAGAAAGATATATATATATATATATATATATGAATAAAATTTATATGGAATCAAAGTTCAGGTTGAAAATGGAAGAAACAAAATTAGAGTTGTTTTTTTTTAAGAAAATTAGTGGCAAGCTTCTGGCATAATTCCAGAAACTTGCTACTAAAGAATTTTTTTTCTTTTAAAATTTAACTTAACTTAACTTTTCTGGAACTTAGAAATTTTTTTTTTTGAACTTAGAAATTTTTTTCAGAAAATATGAACTGATTAAAATATAGAACTTTCCCTATATATATATATATATATAAAGATAATATTGAAGCTCTTATTCAGAGAGAGAGAGAGAGAGAGAGAGAGAGAGAGAGAGAGTTAAGCATATATACAGTGGCGTATTTAAAGAGCCATGGCCCCCCCCCCGAAATTCCTTCTAGATACCAAAAATTTTAAGTACTGCTATCCGTTAATAACATAAATTCGTAGAAGCAACTAATTTAATATAATCTTCGTCAGCTGTCAGGAACAAATCTCGTAAGTTCATTAGTTAAAACTAAACTTGGAGCCATCAGAGAAAATGCAAATTAGAATTTCAGCCATGTTTTGGAAGAATATGTAAGCATTTAAATCTGAACTGAGTAAAGAAATTGCTGTACCAAGAATTAACAAATTCCAAAAAATACAGACCCAACATTCCTATTTCCGACCCACAGACTTATTATCGCACATGCATTTTATACCATTTTTGGATCATTTAATATCAGCATTAGGAGAGAGGCTTTTAAATTTTCCTTTGCAATTTGTCATACTGAAACGGGTGTAATGTGCCATATGAGAAGATAAAAAGATTGTACAATATTATACAAGGAAGATACGAAAGCCCAAAAGAAGATTTAGTAAAAGCAGAATGGGATTTATGGAAGTTGAAATGGCATCACAGCACAGATCGTCCAAAAACAGCAAAGATGGACTAGTTTCTTGTTCGCAGTCACAATTTCAGAATATTTACATCTTGTTGCAAATACTAGCAATTTCACCCCGTGTCTACTGCTTTAATAGAAAGAAGCTTTTCAACACTTTGAAAACCTAACCTGCATGTTCAAATACTGTGAGATGAAAGACTTACTAAACTTGCCCTTTCCTACATACATCGAAATATTGGAAATAAAATTGAAGATGTTTTTCGGACTTGCCTACTTTCTATCATGATTAAATTTACCACCAGGAAAGATGATTTTATAATCATATAAATTCTTCCCCCTTTTTTTATATGAATTTTATATTTTTTTTTTTTTTCAATTTTTATATATATATATATATATATATATATATATATATATATATATATATATATATATATATATATATATATATATATATATATATATATATATAGAGAGAGAGAGAGAGAAAGAGAGAGAGAGAGAGAGAGAGAGGAGAGAGAGAGAGAGAGAGAGAGAGAGAGAGAGAGAGAGAGAATATGAGAGAGAGTGACATATGAGAGAGAGAGAGAGAGTATATATATATATAGGAGAGAGAGTATATATATATATATATATATGAGAGTATATATAGAGAGAGAGAGAGAGATGATGAGAGATTGAATAGCATTAGAGAGAGAGA
>JABUQX010071308.1:30000-73182 GCA_015478945.1 Trachelipus rathkii | reverse complement strand
ACCGCTTCAATATATATATATATATATATATATATATATATATATACCTATATATATATATATATATATATATATATATATATATATATATATATAACTAACTATAACATGCTATATATATATATATAACTTATATATATACCTGCTATGCATATATATATCATCCACTTCCTTTTTCCCAGGTTGAGGTGAGGCGCTTCGCATATACCGGAAACAGAAAAGTAGTAGAAAATGACGCAAGTCGAAAAGAACAGCCTTACCGTCCTCTTTATACCCTTAAGAGTGAGAACTCGTAGAGTCTGAGATAAATTTACCATAGGGTTCACGGGACTGCGATGGGCCTCACTGTGGTATCTCGTCAATGTAAGGGGTTCATCTCCTGTGACAGGTCCACAGCTATACCCCCTCACAAAACCCCTCCATTCACCCTTATTATGCACCTTTCTTCTCGTCTCTGCCAAATTAGCGTTCCTCTCCTTCGGGCATTGCTTTACCTTTTCCATACTAATTACCTCATCCCCAAAATACACATTTCTTCATGCTGTCAAACTAGGGATGTACCGGAACCGGAACCTTGGAAAAGTTCCGGCAGACCAGACTTTTGACTTCCGCAGCTATTTTCTACTTAAAAATTGTCTGATTAACAAGTAGAGTTCTCTCTATAAGTATCTGGCATATTGACTTATCCATACTGTGAGCTCTTAGTTTTCTGTAAGCCAAATTTGGATAAGCGGATCAATAAATTTATTAAGTAAAATAGGAATATACTATATAAAGTTCTACAGGTCTTCAAAGTTTAAAAAGCTTTCAAAGTTTAAAAAGCTTTTTCAGAAGCGGGTAACGTGTTTGGGGATAAATCACGTTTAACTCCACAACATGGAGAGCAACTTATTTTCCTACTCCACAACATTTCAACATACAGATAAATTCATTTTTAAAGAAGATAATTATGGAATCTTGTTTTAAAATTTTTTTAAATTTTTGCTTGAACAGTTTAGTTACTATTTTGTTTTGTAAACAATTTTCTTATATTTAATAATAATATTAATAATAAAATAATAATAATAATAATAATAATAATAATAATAATAATAATAATAATAATAATAATAATAATAATAATAATAATAATAATAATAATAATAATAATAATAATAACACTGGTAAACATGAAATTTCTTGGACGGGGTTTCGCAATTGATTATTGATATATTTGATGTGCTGATTCAAAAATGTAATCGGTTTTTGCGTATCACATCGCATTTATGGATATTATGTGTAACACAGATTTGTAAAATTTTTATATGATTTTTATCTTTTTCAAGAGGGTCTGCACAATTATCAGGGATATATATATATATATATATATATATATATATATAATATATATAACTATCATATACATATATATACTATATATATATATATATATATATATAACTTAGCAACTGCTGCCTCTCTTATATATATATATAACTGCTGCTATATATATATATATATATCTTGCTCATATATATATTGGATATATGAAGGAAGAGAAAAATCGCAATGATTTGATACATGTCTTTGATAGATATATGTTAAACATATAATACAACTATGAATAAAGGGTAATATGGGACAACAATGAATGTAATAGAAGGAATGGGTTTAGTTAATGTAAACATACCTACGATCTACTGTGCATAGCGTCTGGAATATCCCTCATCAAGCTCCAACAATAGTCGGCCATCATATCGATATCCCACTTGCCCTGGTAACGTCCTTCCATGAACTTTAGATCTTGATGGAAGCGTTCACCCTGCTCATCACTAACATCGCCTAGGTCATCCGGAAATTTTCTTAGGTGAGAATGTAAGTAGTGCAACTTTATACTCATTCTACATCTATGAGAATGAAAACTGTCTAGCAGTTCCTGTACAATGTTAGTGGTTCTCGGCTTTCCTGTTCCCCAGAAAATTCTGTGCTACATCTGAAAAAACATTCCACGCTCTTGCCTTTAACACAGTCATTGTTGTAGCAAAGGCAGCATCACGGAGGAGTGTCCGTATTTGTGGGCCATCAAATATCCCAGCTTTTTTCTTCTCGTCACTCAGACCAGGAAACGTTGAGCATATATAGCGGAAGCATTCACCATCATGGTCTAGGGCCTTCACAAATTGTTTCATCAAACCAAGTTTTATGTGTAGTGGAAGTAAGATGATTTCTCTCTGTACAAGTGGTTCACGTACGATGTTCCTGTCACCTGGCGTCAAGGTTTCCCTCAGTGGCCATTCTCTTTTGGTCCAGTGATCCTTTGTCGCCCGGCTGGAATATTTGGTGAAACCTGCTTGCTGACCGAGCAGAATGTTTACCATTTTGAGGTTGACGCATATTAACCATCCATGTACCTGATATTGTAGCCTCTCAAAACTGTCTTGATATTTGCATACTCCTCTCTCATCCGTACCGAGTACCCTACTGGAACCGAAGCATATCTGTTGCCGTTGTGTAACAACACACACTTTAAACTGCTCTTGGAAGTGTCAATAAACAGTCGCCACTCACGTACATCGTATGCTGGGAGTCCCATAGCGAGTAGTAGGCCTGCAACTTCACTGCAATACAAAAGGTTACCATCTGACTGGAAGAGCCTCCGCAGCTTTGCTTCTCTGTTACAATAAAATGTTACTCTTGTGCCATGGTCCAGTAGTCATTTTTCATGCAACCTCGAAACCAACAGCTCAGAGGACAACTTCGGCAAATACAACTCTCGTACAAGATCGTTCAGTTCACCCTGGGTAAACAATGACTGACCATCCGACTGTATTTCAGATGGATGATAGACATCATCCAGGTCATTGGCATCCATACATGTAGACGTACTAAAGTTATCCACATGCTTCCCGAATATCGACCGCAGTAAACTTGCTGCTACTGTAGATATATGCGGGATTGTAACGTCTATACAGCCTACGTAGTGCGCACATGAATTTTGTCATTCCTAGGGAATATGTAAAAATAGGGATCCATGATTGCACGAAAACGGGATGTGATACAGCAAATCCGAGATTATATATGGAATCAGCACATCCGAATTACTATATATATCTGATACAAAAGTCCACCCAAGAAATATTTCACCTTTTTTTGTTGACCAGTGTAATAATAATAATAATAATAATAATAATAATAATAATAATAATAATAATAATAATAATAATAATAATAATAATAATAATAATAATAATAATAATCTGCATAAACATTGGAAGTCACAACACCAGATGGAGTTACAACAAGAGGAAGAATTACAGGAAGAGGAAAAAGCAAAAAAGCACAACTATTTTTAATTTTTTATTCGTAGGCAAATTTTTTTATAAATTAATAATTAATCATAAATAATTATAATAATGATAAGTATATTTCATCTGTATAATAAGTAAATTCATCAATGTAGTTTCAAGTCATTTTTAATAAAGAAATAAATAAAATTAAAGTACTCAGATATTATACAGTATATATATAATTTAAATAACTTAATTAAACTAAATAATAATTATATGTACTAAACTTATTAATTAGGTAATAATTAGGATTATTCACTAAATTTGTGAAACTAATTTTCAAAATAAATTCAAAGAAATCAAAAAAACAAAAAACAAAAAAAAAAAAATCAACATTGTTCTAGAGTATTAAAGCTATTGGTTCGAGTGTGAAAATATTGTTTCATATTTAAAGTTTTCGGTAATAAAAATAGTTTCATATTCAAAGTTTTCGGTAATAGGGGAGCGGTAATAGTACCCTTATATAAGGGTAAGGGAGAAAAGGGGAACTGTAGAAATTATAGGGGAATAAGTTTATTGAGTGTTGTAGGGAAGGTATATGCTGGTATTTTGGTCGAAAGAGTGCGTCGAGTGACTGAAGGACTGATTGGTGAAGAACAAGGTGCGTTTAGAAGTGGTAGAGGATGTGTGGATCAAATCTTTACATTGAAACAAATGATTGAGAAAATGAGGGAGAAGAATAATAAATTGTATTTAGGTTTTATGGATTTTCAACAGGCGTATGATAGAGTTAATAGGGAAGGTTTATGGCAGGTGTTAGTGATATATGGTGTTGGTGGTAGGCTTCTGAATGGAATCAAAAGTATGTATGACGATAGTGAAGCGTGTGTAAGAATAAATGGTGTCAATGGTGATTGGTTTAGGATTAATAGCGGGGTAAGACAGGGTTGTGTTATGTCTCCTTGGTTATTCAATTTGTATATGGATGGGGTTATGAAAGGATTCGAGGTGGGGATGGCAGGAAATGGTGTTAGAATGGTGGAGAATGGAGATGAGTGGAGCGTGCCCTACCTATTATATGCGGATGATTTGGTTCTGTGTGGCGAATCTGAAGAGAGTTTGAGAGGATTGGTAGAGAGATTTGGCAGGGTATGTAAAAGGAGGGGCCTGAAAGTAAACGTAGATAAGAGTAAGGTTATGGTTGTGAGTGAGGACACTCCTCAGTGTGAAGTTATGTTAGATGGTGAGCAGCTGGAACAAGTGTCTGAGTTTAAATATTTAGGGTATATGTTGGATGAGAAGGGAACGGACGATGCAGATTGTAGTAGGAAAGTTGTGAATGGCAGGAAGGTGGCTGGCTGGTGCAATTAAATCGTTGGTGAATGTAAAGGACTAAGTGCGGGAGTGTGCTAGGGTGGTCTTACATGAGGGTATCTGTTGTTACCTGTGTTGTGTATAGTATTGGGAGACTATGGTCTGGAATAAGAAGTATAGATCTAAAGGATTCAATGTGTTCAGATGGACAATCTTTAGGGGCATGCTAGGTGTGAAGATTTGATAAAATGAGGAATGAAGACATTAAGAAGAGTATTGTGGTGTGAAGAAAGGGGTAAATGAGAGAATAAATGAGAAAGTATGTTGAGAGATGGTTTGGTCATATGGAAAGGATGAATGATAGTCGGCTGGTTAAGCGGATGTATAGTGGCAGTGTGTTGGGAACCGACCGGCTGGAGACCGAAGAAAAAGTGGATTGAGTCAGTAAACGAATGTTTGAGGAGGGAGAGAAATGTGAGTTTGGTAGAGGCGAGAAAAAAAGGTCTATAACAGGAGTGAATGGCGGGGGTGTGAGGAGGGGCTATGGTTGTGGCCCACCTGGGCGGGGATGACCCACCCATTGTCTACCATAGTGGTCCGTTGCTGTCCCACATGAAGCTTTTAGGGTGGATTTTCTGACTGCGATGAGGTTCTCACTAATTAATGGTACTGAGGGGGCGGTAAGGCTGGACTTTCTTTTCGACTTATGTCATGTTCTTCCTGCTTTTCTTTTCCAGATGCTCGACACGCACCTTACTCCCATTCTTGGGAAAATAGAAGGAAGATAAAGAAAGAAAGAAATAAATTTAAAGTTTTCGAAACTGTAGAGTCGAGGTCATTGTATCATGATATTTATTCACATATATCAATTTTCTATATTATTTTTTATGCAAAATCATAACTGAGTAAATGACAAATCAATTGCTGAATTTTTTTAAAAAAGACATTTGAAAAAGTAGAAAGTTCCGGTTAGTTCCGCCGGAACCAGAGATTAGTTCAGCGGACCAGGCTAAATCGAGGTTCCGGCCGGAACCAGTACCTGTACATCCCTATGTCAAACCCACACACACATTCAGTATCACCTCTTAATAACTGCCAATGTTATGCAGATTTTCGAAGTGTTCCCTCCACTCTCTTCTCACATTCATTTCATCAGTTATGAGAGCACCATCTATATTCATTATTCTATGCAGATTCTCCTTATTCTCATTCTTAACCTTTCGCGCTTCCTTCCAAAAGAGCTACCTATTCCTTTGTAAGTCCCCATTCATCCTCCTTCCTTATTTTTCCTCCTATGTATGCAACCTTTAGTCCTCCTTTTTTCCTCCGTGCGTAATTTCAAACACCTTTATTTTGAAACCTCAACATTGGCTTTTAGTACATTCAACCAAACCTTTTTTTTTTACCTTTAACCGCTAGCTTCACCTCTTCGTTCCACCACTCAATGTTAACTTTCTTGCTTCCCACTTTAGCACATCCACATACTTCTATTGCACTACTAGCAAACGCTCCTGAAGGGGTTAGTTTCTGGTGTTGAATAACCACCTTCAATTGAAGAATTTTAATAGATGTTGAAGAGAGTGAGCGTTGTCACGATTGAGTGGCGTTTCTTCCCGGAGGCTGCTTAGGAGTCGTCAGTGAGGCTGGCAGCCTCCTGCCTCAGACGCCACAGGACACCCCCCAGTGACAATGCCGCGAGCACACTCCGCTCTCCGGTCCTGAAATGATGTCGGGTCAGCTGTCAGGTGAGAGCTAGGAGTGCGCACATTAAGGTCACTGAGAAGGCTTCGACCACTCTGTACTCTTACTGGCAGTTGGTCCGCACCTGCAGAAGCTTGAACGGTACAGGCGGCACAGGATGGCCGAACAGAGTAGCGCCCAGCAGAAGAAACTTAATTTGATGGATGTTCAGTGATTTGATGGGTGTTCGGAATCAAATTTGGCGTGGCTGCTTGTTGGTGTTCGTGTGCCACAACAGTGGCACTGGTCACTCCAGGTGGTCACCAATTTGAAGGAGTTAAATTCTGGTGTTGAATAACCACCTTCAATAATAGATGAATTTTTGATGTTGAATGGAGTGAGCGTTGTCACGATTGAGTGGCGTTTCTTCCCGGAGGCTGCTTAGGAGTCGTCAGTGAGGCTGGCAGCCTCCTGCCCCAGACGCCACACTCCCTTCATTTGCGTCCAGATTTGTTCAGTTTCATCTTATTCACATTCCTCTGATTTATTTGCAATCGCTCTTGAATACTTTTCCTTATTACCTTGTTCGCTTAACTTTTCACTCTTAATTCTTCCACTTCTTTCCTTATCACCTTCCTCTCCATCCTGTTATACCATTTCTTTTTTGATGTCCTTTCCAATCATTTAGGTTGACCAAAACAATCAATCCCTTTGTATTCACCAAGGATTTAATTGTACCAAGCCACCTTCCTACCATTCACAACTTTCCTACTACACTCTGCATCATTCGTTCCCTTTTCATCCAATATATAACCTAAATATTTAAACTCGGATACCTGATCCAATTGTTCACCATCCAACATGATTTCACAACGCAAATTCTCCTCACCCACTCCCATCACCTAACTCTTTTCAACATAAACAGGAAACCCTACACTCTTCCATTCTTCATCAGTCTTAACACCCTCCCCTACCACCCTTACCTCTTATTCTTTCATCACCCCATCATGTGCAAATTAAATAGCCATGGATACATAAGACATTCTAGCCTGACCCCATTATTAATATTAAACTATTCACTTTCCACTCCATTTATTCTTACACAAGCTTCACTATTGAGATACACACTTTGATTCCATTCAGAAGCATACTATCAACACCATATACCATTAACACTTGCTACAAAGCTTCTATTTTAATCCTATCTTACGCCTGTTGCATGTCCATAAAACCTATATACAATTTCTTTTTCTTCTCTCATTTCCTCATTTGTTTCAATGGCAAAATTTGATCTACACTTCCTCTACCACTTCTAAACGCATCTTGTTCTTTACCGATCAGTCCGTCAGTTTCTCGACGCACTCTTTCAACCAAAATACCAGCATATATCTTCCCTTCAACACTCAATAAACTAATTCCCCTCTAATTTCAGCAGTTCCTCTTATCTCCCTTACCCTTATATAAGAGTACTATTACTGCTTTCCTCCAATCCTTTGGATCAATACCCTCCACAAAGACTGTTACACAACTTCCATATCCAATCAATCACAATTTCGCCAACATTCTTGATCATTTCACCTGTAATTCCATTTATACCTGCTGATTTACCATTCTTCAATTTTCTCACTCTACTGATTACCTCCTCTCAACTAATTGCATCATCCTTAAAATATCCATTTCTTCTTACACCACCAAACCCACACACATTTACTATCACCTATTCATTACTGTTAATGTTTCGCAGATTTTTGAAGTGTTCCCTACACACTATCCTAACATCCATTTCATCATTCGCGAAAGTACCATCCCTCTTCATTATTTTATGAAGATTCCCCTAACTCTCTTTCCTAACCTTTCGTACTTCTTTCCAGAAGAGCCTCCTATAACCTTGTAAGTCCCCATTGATCCTAAGTATTTTTCTCCTATGTACGTAATTTTTAATCTTCTTTTCCTCTTATATATTTCCATATATCTTTCTCTAACCTCATCATTGGATTTTAACACATTCAACCGTGCCCCTTTCTTTACTTTTAGCTGCTTGCATCACCTCTTCATTCCACCACTCACTATTGACATTCTTAATACCTACTTTAGCATACTCACATACTTCTCTTGCACTACTAAGAAAAACTTCCTTTATTTGTGCCCAGACTTGCTCAGTTGCTTCTTGTTCATATTCAACTAATTTATTTACAAATGTTTTCACTTTAATACCATCTTTACCTACATCAACTCTTGTATACTTATGAATATCATTGTGCTCGAAGCTTGAAGAATATATTACCTACACACACACCTCTCTCCTCACAAAAATTAATCACCTTCCTACCATTCTCATTTTTTCTGACAACCCCAAAGTCACCTGTTATACCATCCCTTTTATCGATCACGTATCCAACCATTCAAGTTGCCCAACACAATTAATCTGAAGCCCCTACTCATCCTGTCAAAAACATCATTCAGATTATTCCAGAAAATCACACTCTCATAAGCATTACCCTCACATGGACCATATGTTACAACCACGCATACCTTGACCTTCTCAATCTTAAATTTAACTGTTAGTATTCTAGATAGTACATACCCAAGCAAAATCCACTATAGCTCTCTGCCACAGGTCACTCATCAAAATCGCCACTCCATCTCTCCCCCTCTCATTCCTCACCACTCCAACACACACACACACACATTTCACCCCATACTGTTCGTCTTCACCATTACCTTTCATCTTTGTTTCAATCACAGCAAGTAAATCAAATTTACCCTTTCTAAATACACCCATCACCTCTTTCTTCTTCTTCTTCTCTTCGCCGTTTATTCTTCTAACATTCCATGTACCCAAACGATTCATACAATTTCGCCGAAAGACACAAGATCGCTTACGACAGTCACGATGAGGTCCGAGGCATGCATTAGCATTCCTTGCATAATAAAAATAATATTATTATTATTATTATTATTATTATTATTGACAGCAATAAACACCATATACAGTGATATTATTATTATTATTATTATTATTATTATTATTATTATTTGTAAAAACTTTCAGACCTCTTTTGCATCGTGAGCGACGTAAATATTTAAGGACTGCACTGAAAGAGCTTTGTTTAATATTTACTGATCAGCCAGGTCTTCTTGGTCCTAAAGCTCTCTTTGTATTTATGGGCCTAAGTCTATCTAGAGATGAGGTAAGTTTTGTTGAAAACATTTTTATTTTTATTTTAAATAAAAGATTTTAAAAGATTTTTTTTTTGTAGAGAAAATGTTTATATATTTCCACTTTAGTCAGATTTTGGATGGCCATGTTTCTCATAGCGGATGCGGATATTGCAGTTTAATTTCTTATTATATATAAATATCCATTTCGTTTTGAAGTCAGCTTTACACATTCGATATTCGATATAATATTGATTTGAAGTCAGCTTTACACATTCGATATAAAAAAAACATTTTGAGACGAATCATCCTATGATGTGTCATTTCACCGACATGCTATGGAAAACATTTCGTGTATTGCAAACAAATCCAAATAACAAACATTTGCCGAAAATAACCCATACTCATTTCCAGTGTTTGACTATTCGTCATGAAGTGTTCGTTGAAAAGTTCGACAAACATCGTATGTGTGTAGCTGCCATTTTATTTATATAGTGTATGTAATATATTGTCAACGACAGGTATCATGGCTACTGCGGCATCATGTCAACCCCCCACTTGTCAAAGGTAAAAACAAAATGGCCGAAGATTTGGTTGATAGACAACTTCCAGAATTACTTTTCCATATGGAGGAGCTCCGAGCCCTTGTGAAGAAATATTCGCAGGTTATTATTATTATTATTATTATTATTATTATTATTAGTAGTAGTAGTAGTAGTAGGGTTGGCTACCCGGTACCACTTATCTCTTGCCAGGAATGCTAATGCATGCCTCGGAGAACGTCGTGATCGCCGTAAGAGACCTATCTTTCGGCGAAAATTTATGAATCGTATGGGTACATGGAATGTCGGAGGAATGAATGAGGTTGAATGAGGAGAGAGGTGATGGGTGTATTTAGAAAGAGTAAGTTTGATTTGCTACTGCAACTGAAACAAAGATGAAAGGAAACTGTGAAGATGAGTGTAGTGTGAAATATGTGTGCTGGTGTGGAAGGGAATGAGAGGGGGGAGAGAAGGAATTGCGATTCTGATGAGTGACCTGTGGCATAGAGTTATGGTGGATTTTGTTTGTGTGAGTACTAGAATTCTAATGGTTAACTTTAAATTTGAACAGGTCAAGGTATGTGTGGTTGGGTTGTGACACAAGGTTCATCTGAGAGTGATGTTTGAATTATGTTTTGGATGGGGTGAGTAGGAGCTTCAGACTGATGGTGTTGGTTGACCTAATGGTTATATAGGTGATTAATAAAGGGATGGTATAACTGGTGGCTTTGGGGTGACGGGAGAAAATGAGAATGGCAGGAAGGTGATTGATTTCTATGAGGAGAAGGTTTGTGTGTAAGTAATGCTTTCTTTAAACACAAGAGTATTCATTAGTTTACTAGAGTTGGTGTTGGTAGAGATGGTATCGAAGTGAAAGATGATTGATTTTGTGTTGGTGAAGGAGATGTTGAAGTATGTGTTGGATGTTGGTGGTTGGGGATGGGACTATCGGATCATAATGTCGTTCTATGTAAGATTAAGTTAGTGAGGGCATGGATGGAGAGGATGGTGATAAGGAAGGAAGTGGGAATAATTAATTGTAAGAGTGAATAGGGCTATGCCCGTGAGTGGTGGTGAAAACTGTAAAAAAATGAACAAGGTAAGAAGGATAAGTATTTAAGAGTGCTTGTAAGTAAATCAGTTTAACGTGGATAAGTTGAAACTGAATAAATCTGGACCCAAATGAAGGAAGCTTTTGTTAGTAGTACAAGAGAAGTATGTGGGTGAGCTAAAGTAGGAAGTAAGAATGTTAACAGTGAGTGGTGGAATGAAGATGTGATCAATGCAAGCGGTTAAAAGTAAAAACGAAGCATAGTTGAATGTACTAAAACCTAATGATGAGGTCTCAAAAGAAAGGTGTTTTGAATTATATAAGGAGGAGAAAAGGAAGACTAAAAGATGCATACGTAGGAGGAAAAACAGAGATAAATGAACAGTTTGAAAGGAGGATGAATGGGGACTTACAAGGGAATAGGAAGCTCTTCTGGAAGGATTCAAGAAAGGTTAAGAATGAGAATAAAGGGAATCTGTTTAGAATAATGAATAGTGATGATATTTTCGTAACTGATTAAATGGATGTGAGGAGAGTGTGGAAGGAACACTTCGAAAGTCTGCATAACTTGGCATTAGTAAAGAGGTGATAGTGAATATGTGTTGGGTTGATATTGCAAGAAGAAACAGGTATTTTGGGGATGAGGTAATTAGTAAGGACTAGATAATGGGTAGATTGAGAAAGATGAAGAATGTTAAATCTTCAAGCGTATATAAAATTATTATTAGTCAAATGATCAAAGAACGGAGGCGAGATGGTGATTGAATGGATTTGGAAGGTTTGTAACAAAGCGTTTATGGAGGGTATAGTTCCGAGGGATTGGAGGAGAGCAGTAATAGTACCCTTATAAAAGGGTAAGGGGGATAAGGGGAACTGTAGGAACTATAGGAGAATAGTTTATCGAGTGTTGTAGGGAAGATATATGCTGGTATTTTGATCGAAGGAGTGACTGAGGGACTGATTGGTGAAGAACAAGGTGCATTTAGATGTGGTATAGGATGTGTGGATCAAATTTTTACATTGAAACAAATGATTGAGAAAATGAGAGGAGAAGAATAAATTGCATTTAGGTTTTATGGATTTGTAACAGGCGTATGACTGGATTAATACCGAATCTCTTCGGCACTTCCCCTTACCATCCCCTTTATACCCTTTAGTGAGAACTCGTCTAAGTCAGAAAAATCCACCCTAGAGTTTCATGGAACTGCGACGGACCCTCACTGTGGCATCTCGTCAATGTAGGGTTCATTGCCTGGGCAAGGCCCACAACCATACTTCCTCACAAAACCACGCCATTCACTCATATTATTCACATTTCTTCTCACCTCTGCCAAACTCACATTCCTCTCCTTCAGGCATTCCTTTACTGACAATCCACTTTTTATTCAGTCTCCCAGCAGATCGATTCCCAGCACACTCACCACTATACATCCACTTAACCAACCGACTATCATCCTTCCTTTCCATACGACAAAACCATCTCAATGTACTCTTGTTTAGTATCTCGTCTTTCTTCAAACCATACATTAACACAAGTAACAACATATCCTCATGCAAAATCCTTGGGTACTTTACATCCACAAAGAATTTAATTGCACCAGCCACCTTCCTACCATTCACAACTTTACTAGTACATTCTGCATCATCCATCTCCTTTTCATCTAACATATATCCTAAATACTTAAACTCGGACACTTTTTTCTGTTACTCACCATCTACCATAACTTCACACCGCGGACTCCCCCCACTAACTACCATAACCTTATTCTTATCTACATTTACTTTCAAACTCCTCCTTTTACTTACCCTGCCAAACCCCTATACCAATCCTTTCAACCTCTCTTCAGATTCGCCACACAAAACCAAATCATCCGCATATTATAAGTAGGGCACCCACCACTCTCTTCCATTCTACATCACTCTAACGTCTTCCCCTGCCACCCCTACCTCTAATTCTTTCAAAACCCCATCCATATACAAATTGAAAAACCAAGGAGACATAACACATCCCAGCTTCCTCCGTTATTAATATTAAACCATACACTTTTGATTCCATTTATTCTTACATAAGCTTCACTATCGCCATACATACTTTTGATTCCATTCAGAAGCCTACCACCAACACCATATATCACGAAGAGGTGATAGTGAATGTGTGTGGGTTTGATGGTGCAAGAAGGAATAGGTATTTTGGGGATGAGGTCATTAGCAAGGAAGAGGTAATGGGTAGAGTGAGAAAGTTAAAGAATGGTAAATCTGCAGGTATAGATGAAATTACTGGTGAAATGATCCAGAATTTAGGCGAGATGGTGATTGATTGGATTTGGAAGTTGTGTAATAAAGCGTTTATGGAGGGTATAGTTCCGAGGGATTGGAGGAGAGCAGTAATAGTACCCCTATATAAGGGCAAGGGAGATAAGGGAAACTGTAGGAATTATAGGGGAATTAGTTTATTGAGTGTTGTAGGGAAGATATATGCTGGTATTTTAGTCGAAAGAGTGCGTCAGTGACTGAAAGGGCTGATTGGTGAAGAACAAGGTGCTTTGCAGGTGGTAGAGAGAGATATTGGGATTCAGGCATCTTTACATTGAAACGAATAGGCTGACAAAATGAGGGAGAAAGAAGGAACAAGTTGTATTTAGGTTTATGGATTTGCAACAGGCATATAGATAGGATTAATAGGGAAGCTCCTATGGCAGGTGTTAGTAATATATGGGGTGTTGGTGGTGAGGCTTCTGAGATAGATCAAAAGTATGTGGGCGATAAGTGAGAAAGCATTGTGTGAATAAATGGTGTCAATGGTGATTGGTTTGGGATTAATAGGAGTAAAACAGGGTTGTGTTATGTCTCCCTTGGTTCAATTTGTATATGGATAGGTTATGAAAAAGAATTTGAGGTGGGGATGGCAGGAATGGTGTTAGAATGGTGGAGAATAGAGTTGAGTGGAGGGGGTGCCCTACCTATTATACATGCGGATGATTTGGTTTCTGTCATTTGGCGATGTCTGGAAGGCTGAGAGGGATTTGTGAGGAATTTGGCGAGGGTGTTGTGAAAGGAGGGACTTGAAGTAAACGTGGATAAGAGTAAGGTTATGGTTGTGAGTGAGGACACTCCTCAGTGTGAGGATTATGTTAGATGGTGAGAGCAGCTAGAACAAAGTGTCTGGGGTTTAAAAATATTGGGGTATATGTTGGATGAGAAGGGAACGGACGATGCAGAGTGTAGTAGGAAAGTTGTGAATGGCAGGAAGGTGGCTGGTGCAATTAAATCGTTGGTGAATGCAAAGGGACTAAAGTCTTGAGTGTGCTGCTAGGGTCTTATGAGGGTATGTTGTTACCTGTGTTATTGTATGGTAGTGAGACTATGGTCTGGAATAAGAAGTATAGATCTAAAGTTCAATGTGTTCAGATGGACAATCTTAGGGGCTGTGCTAGGTGTGGAAAAATTAATAAAGAACGTATTAGATAGTGGTGTGGTGTGAAGAAAGGGGTAAATGAGAGAATAAATGAAAGTATGTTGAGATGGTTTGGTCATGTGGAAAGGATGAATGAGAGTAGGTTGGTTAAGCGGATGTATAGTGGTGAGTGTGTTGGGAACCGACCGGCTGGAAGACCGAAGAAATTGGATTGAGTCAGTAAAGGAATGCCTGGAGGAGAGAAATGTGAGATTGCCAGAGGCGAGAAGAAAGCTGCATGATAGGAGAATGGCGCGGGGTTTGTATGGGAGGCATGGTTGTGGGTTGTGGCCCCACCTGGGCCAGGGGATAAAATCCTTACATTGACGATTTACCATAGTGAGGGGTCCGTCGCGGTCCCATGATGCTCTAGGGTGGATTTTCTGTCTGTGACGAGCTCTCACTAATTAATGGTACAGAGGGGGCGGTAAGGCTGGGCTTTCTTTTCGACGTTTGTCATGATCTCCTACTGCTTTTCTTTTCCGATGCTTGTACAGCACCTTACCCCCAATCTTGGGGCAAAGAGGAAGGTGAAAAAAGAAAGAAAGAATATATATATATATATATATATATATATATATATATATATATATATATATATATATATATATATATATATATATATATATATATATATATATATGTATATATATTTTTTAGTTAGTGTACAGGACCCACCACGGCTCACAATGAAGCGGCCACACTGGGCTTTGAAAAATCGGCACCCATGGGAGGGCCTCTATCATATATATGTTTCAAATGTCAAAGAAAGATTTGATTGGTGAAATGAATATTCCGTTAAGTCCAAAACAATAAAAACTAAATAAAATTTTATCTTGCATTGTTAATAGTCTTAAGATTACATAACAAAATCAAATGCTATAAAAAGAATATTCACTTCTTGAGGATACAAGTAAATCGTCTTACTGCTAAAATGGGAAGATTCGGGACAAGATATGGGATAGTCTTTTAGAAGGTGTTATGGACCGTAAAGAAGGAAAATAACGACAGCGAATAGGGTCCAGATGGGAACAATCAGTGAAGAGATATGATGAACAGATTGCGGGGTGTGGCGACTGACAGAATTTGCAAATGGGAGGAGGGGGTCTCGTGACATATAGTGACTGTGTGCGAGTGATATTAGTGTGGCCAATACGGAGGCGTGCGAAAGTATCACCTCATGTAAGCGCTTTCGTCTGTGGGAGGAAGACCGCTCACCAATGTTCGGCTTTATATTTCTGCAGTTTCCTTCCGCCGATAAATAGTCAGCGCTCTTGCCAACAAGATCAAAAGCCCCGTCGGAGGGATAGTAATCAAGGAGGCATTTGGCTTTCTAATCAGCATTTCGTGCCAGTTACCCCTACATGAGAGGTGGCAAAAAATAATTTGTTTCTTACGGGAGTAGAGAAGTCGAAGAAGAAATTGTTGTACAGCTGATACCATTGCGTTTTTAGATAAGGGGTTTTTAAGCGCTTGCGCGCTAAGCTATGCTGTATATATATATAACCCAACCTTATATATCAACCGCCGCATATATATAGCGCCACGCCACTGCCATACCATCATATACTCCTCGCATATACTAACTATATCACTTACTCCCATATATCCTTTTAACGTCGTTTATTCCACTTTATAGAAGGTAACATGTGTGGACTACAGTAAATCGAAACTTTAAGGCCTGCTATCCCAAACCAGCGCCACCATGGCAGTGATTCACCGGCCAGAGGTTTTGTTCTTTACAGGAAGAGTAAAAACGCAGACTGCTCGCGAGATTGAGTAAAACGTCTCTCGCATGAGAGTCAGCAGTCAACGCCTATATACTAACATATATATTATAGCATAACTTTCTCATATATAACATATATATATATATATATATATAACATATATATATATACTATATCTTACTATACTCACACCCACTCACTATATATATATACTCACTGCCTGCTCTGCACATATATACTTTATACTGCTGCATATATATATATACCTATATGCTGCTCTCTCTCCTGCTATAGTTTTTTTGTGTGAAAAACACACCTGTCCTAAATAGAGACCTAGGTCTATTTCATGAAGATAATGACATTAATTATTCATATTTGTTAACTAGGTTTGCAACGTTACTATGTTCAATACGTCGGGTTATGAATGCAATTGTTCTGAATCAACATTCAAAGAATTCCAAACCTGAGTGAAGATGAATCAACTTATTCTTTCTGCGATGTGTAATGATATATCCCAAGTTTCAAGTTAAGCAAGGATATATATATATATATATATATATATATATATATATATATATTTATATATATATAATATATATATATATATATATGCTATATATATCTTTCTTATATATACTCTGCCTACACTACCCTACCTACTACTACACTGTATATATATATATACCACATATACCGGTATATATATATATATATATATATATACATATATATATATATATATATATATATATATATATAATATATATATATATATATATATATATATATATATATATATCTGCTATATATATATACGACATACTGCTCTTAACAACCTTATATATATATATATATATATATATATGCTCATATATATATAGCATACTTATGCTATGCACTGCCACCACCTCATAACTGCTGCTGCTGCTCATATGTAACAACCGCCACCTCCTCACTCTTTTTCTGCTGCTCTATATATATATCTGACTGCTGCCAGGAATGCTAATGCAGGCCTCGGGGGAGGTCGTGATCGCCGTAAACGGCCTTCTATCTTTCGGCGGTATGAATCGTATGGGTGCATGGAATGTCAGAGGAATAAATGTTGAGGAGAAAGAGGAGAGGTGATGGATATATTTAGAAAGAACCGAATTTGATTTGCTCGCTGTGACTAAGAGCTAAAGATGAGAAAGGAAATGAAGAAATTGAGTGGTGTGATGTGAAGTAATGCAATAACGTTACGGTGTGGAAGAATGAGAGAAGAAGGATTCTGCGAGTACGATGGTGATATTGGTATGAAACTATGGTAGACTTTGATTGTTTTGAGTCCTAGAATTCTAATGGTTAAATTTAAGTTTAGAAAGGTCAAGGTATGTGTGGTTGTGACGTATGGTCCATCTGAGGAAAACGTTGAAGAGAGTACGATTTTGGGATAATCTGAATGATGTTCTGGATGGGGTAAGTAGGGGCTTCAGATTGATAGTTTTGGGGGACCTGAATGGTTGGATAGGTGATCAAGAAAGGGATAACAGGTGGTTTTGGGGTGGCAGGAGAAAATGAGAATGGTAGGAAGGTGATTGATTTCTGTGAAGAGAGAGGTATGTGTAGTAATACTCTTTAAACACAAGAGTATCTAAATAAATATACTAGAGTTGGTGTAGGTAGAGATGGTATCGAAGTGAAGAGTATGATTGATTTAGTGTTGGTGAAGAAGGAGATGTTGAAGTATGTGTTGGATGTTAAATCCGAGTTAGGGGTTTAGGAATGGGATTATCGGATCATTATGTTGTTCTATGTAAATTAAGTTAGTGGGGGCTTGGATGGAGAGGAGATACGAAAGGAAGTAGGTAAAATTAAGAGTGAGAAGTTAAGTGAGCAAGATAATAAGGATAAGTATGTAAGAGCGCTCGCTAGTAAAACGGTTGATTGAATGTGAAGAAGTTGATACTGAACAAATCATAGGGGCAAATGAAGGAAGCAATTGTTAGTAGTGCAAAGGAAATTTATGTGGATGTGCTAAAGTAGGAGTAAGATGTTACAACAGTGAATAAGGTGGAATGAAGGAATTTGATGAACGGTTAAAGGTAAAAAGAAGCGTGGTTGAATGTATAGAAACAAATGATGATGAAGACTCAAAAGAAATATGCTTGGAATTATATAAGGAAAAAAAATAAAAGGTGTATACGTAGGAGAGAACAAGAAGAGGAGTAAATGAACAGTTTGGAAGGAGAGATGAATGGGGACTTACAAAAGGAAATAGGAAGCTCTTCTGGAAGGAGCGCGAAAGGTTAAGAATGAGAATAAGGGGAATCTGCTTAGAGTAATGAATAGGATGGTGCTTTTGTAACTGACGAAGTAGGTGTGAGAGGAGTGTGGAAAGAACACTTCGAGAATCTGCACAATATTAACAGTAATGAAGAGGTGATGATAGTGTGAATATACGTGGGTTTGATGGTGCAAGAAGGAATATTTTAAGGGGAATTAGTGGGGAGGAGGTAATGGGTAGAGGGTTGGTGAATGGTAAATCTGCAGGTATAGATGAAATTACTAGTGAAATGATCAAGAGCGGAGGCGAGATGGTGATTGATTGGATTTGGAAGTTGTGTAATAAAGAAAACGTTTATAGAGGGTATAGTTCCAAAGGTTGGAGGAGAGCAGTATAGTACCCTTATATAAGCTGGTAGAAAGAAGGAACTGTAGAAATTATAGGGGAATAAGTTTACTGAGTGTTGTAGGGAAGGTATATGCTGGTATTTTGGTCGAAAGAGTGCGTCGAGTGACTGAAGGTCTGATTGGTGAAGAACAAGGTGCGTTTAGGAGTGGTAGAGGATGTGTGGATCAAATCTTTACATTGAAACAAATGATTGAGAAAATGAGGGAGAAAGAAAGAATAAATTGTATTTAGGTTTTATGGATTTGCAACAAGCGTATGATAGAGTTAATAGGGAAGCGTTATGGCAGGTGTTAGTGATATATGGTGTTGGTGGTAGGCTTCTGAATGGAATCAAAAGTATGTATGACGATAGTGAAGCGTGTGTAAGAATAAATGGTGTCCAACGGTGATTGGTTTAGGATTAATAGCAGGTAAAGACAGGGTTGTGTTGTTATGTCTCCTTGTCAGATTTGATATGGATAGGGTTATGAGAATTCGAGGTGGGGGATGGCAGGAAAGTGTTTGAATGGTGGAGAATGGAGATGAGTGGAGGGGTGCCCTACCTATTATATGCGGATGATTGCGGTTCTGTGTGGCGAATCTGAAGAGAGTTTGAGAGGATTGGTGAGAGATTTGGCAGGGTGTGTAAAGGAGGGGCTTGGTAAACGTGGATAAGAGTAAGGTTATGGTTGTGAGTGAGGACACTCCTCAGTGTGAAGTTATGTTAGATGGTGAGCAGCTAGAACAAGTGTCTGAGTTTAAATATTTAGGGTATATGTTGGATGAGAAGGGAACGGATGATGCAGAGTGTAGTAGGAAAGTTGTGAATGGCAGGAAGGTGGCTGGTGCAATTAAATCGTTGGTGAATGCAAGGGACTAAGTCTTGGGTGTGCTAGGGTCTTACATGAGTGTGTGTGTTTACCTGTGTTATTGTATGGTAGTAGTGAGACTATGGTCTGGAATAAGAAAGTAGATCTAAAAAGTTCAATGTGTGTTCAGATGGACAATCTTAGGGGTGTGCTAGGTGTGAGAAGAATTGATGATAAAGAGAGGAATGAACATATTAGTAGAGAGTGGTGTGGTGTGAAGAAAGGGGTAAATGAGAGAATAAATGAAAGTATGTTGAGATGGTTTGGTCATGTGGAAAGGATGAATGATAGTCGGTTGGTTAAGCGGATGTTTAGTGGTGAGTGTGTTGGGTACCGACCGGGCTGGGAGACCGAAGAAAGTGGATTGAGTCGGTGAACGAATGTCTGAGGGAGAATGTGAAGTTTGGCAGAGGCGAGGAAATAAGGTGCTAGGAGAGAATGGCGGGGGTTTTGTATGGGGAGGCATGGTTGTGGCCCACCTGGGTAGGGATGAACCCTTACATTGACTATTCTATAGTGAGGGCCGTCGCGGTCCCATGATGCTCTAGGGTGGATTTTCTGTCTGTGACGAGCTCTCACTAATTAATGGTACAGAGGGGGCGGTAAGGCTGGGCTTTCTTTTTCGACGTTTGTCATGTTCTCCTACTGCTTTTCTTTTCCGATGCTTGTACAGCACCTTACCCCCAATCTTGGGGCAAAGAGGAAGGTGAAGAAAGAAAGAAAGAAGAAATATATATATGCTTAACCAACCAACCATATGCTATACTATATATATACACTTGTATAAATAGCAACTAACTGTTAACATATACACATATATACTCACTAACAGCAACAACATATAACAATAACTGCTATATATATATAATATATATAATTTATATAAAATAATAAATATAAATATATATATATTATTATTATTATTATTATTATTATTATTATTATTATTATTATTATTATTATTATTATTATTATTATTATTATTATTATTATTATTATTATTATTATTATTATTCTTCTTCATCTTCCTTATATTTTCCCAAGAATGGGAGTAAGGTGAGCGACGGGCATCGGAAAAGAAAAGCAGTAGAAGAACATGACACAAGTCGAAAAGAAAGCCCAGCCTTACCGCCCCCTCAGTACCATTAATTAGTGGGAACCCATCGCAGTCAGAAAATCCACCCTAAAGCTTCATGGGACAGCGATGGACCCTCACTATGGTAGATCGTCAAAGTAAGGGTTCATCCCTTGGCCCAGGTGGGCCACAACCATACCCCCCTCACAATCCCCCGCCATTCACTCCTGTTATACACCTTTCTTCTCGCCTCTACCAAACTCACATTTCTCTCCTTCAAACATTCGTTTACTGACTCAATCCACTTTTTCTTCGGTCTCCCAGCCGGTCGGTTCCCAACACACTCGCCACTTTACATCCGCTTAACCAACCGACTATCATTCATCCTTTCCATATGACCAAACCATCTCAACATACTTTCATTTATTCTCTCATTTACCCCTTTCTTCACACCACACCTCTCTCTAATATATTCATTCCTCTCTTTATCAATTCTTCTCACACCTAGCACACCCCTAAGATTGTCCATCTGAACACATTGAACTTTAGATCTATACTTCTTATTCCAGACCATAGTCTCACTACTATACAATAACACAGGCAACAACATACCCTCATGTAAAACCCTAGCACACTCAAGACTTAGTCCTTTTTACATTCACCAACGATTTAATTGCACCAGCCACCTTCCTGCCATTCACAACTTTCCTACTACACTCTGCATCGTCCGTTCCCTTCTCATCCAACATATACCCTAAATATTTAAACTCAGACACTTGTTCCAGCTGCTCACCATCTAACATAACTTCACACTGAGGACTGTCCTCACTCACAACCATAATCTTACTCTTATCCACGTTTACTTTCAAGCCCCTCCTTTTACACACCCTGCCAAATCTCTCAACCAATCCTCTCAAACTTTCTTCAGATTCGCCACACAGAACCAAATCATCCGCATATAGTAGGTAGGGCACCCTCCACTCATCTCCATTCTCCACCATTCTAACACCATTTCCTGCCATCCCCACCTCGAATTCTTTCATAACCCCATCCATATACAAATTGAATAACCAAGGAGACATAACACAACCCTGTCTTACTCCGCTGTTAATCTAAACCAATCACCATTGACGCGACATTCTTACACGCTTCACTATCGTCATACATACTTTATTATTGTGTGTGTGTGTTATTATTGTGTTATTGTGACCGTATTGTGTGTATATATATTATTATTATTATTATTATTATTATTATCCCCAGATTGGGGAGAGGTGCCTAGCACGCATCGGAACAGAAAAGTAGAAGAAGAAAATGACACAAGTCCGAATGAAAGGTTGAGAAAGAGTATGGGGAATCTTCGTAAAGTAATGAATAGGGATGGTAAATTCATAAATGACGAAAAGGATGTGAGGAAAGTGTGGATCAAACACTTCCAAAATCTGCATAACATTGATAGAGATGAAGAGGTGATAGTGAATGTGTTTGGGTTTGATGGTGTATGAAGGAATAGATATTTTGGTGATAAGTTAATTGTTAGGGAGGAGGTAATAGGTTGAGTTAGAAAGTCAAGAAAGATAAATCTGTTGGTTTAGATGGAATTACTGGTGAAATGAACGAGAGTGAGGCGAGATTGTAATTAACTGGTTACGGAAGTTGCGTAAAAAAGCTTTTGTGGAGGGTATAGTTCCGAAGGGATGAAGGAGAGCAGTAATATTACCCTTATATATTTATTGAGTGTTGTAGGGATGGCATATGTTGGTATTTTGGTTGAAAGAGTGCGTCGATTTATTTATTCCTCCAGGATTGTGTATTACAATTTCTCTATTTTTCTATTCTGTAAATTCCTGCTGCCATTTTTTTTTAATGAGAATACCATCTTTGTGTCTTGTACATTGCCAACTTACGTTTTGTGCTGTAATACAAATTGTTATTTTAGGTTTATACTGACTCCCAAATCTTTCTAAATCATTTAAATACACCTCAAGTGATATTTATAAAGATTTACCCATGAGGTATGTTAATAATTCTGAAATAAAAGACAAAGATATAAATTTGAAACACAATTTGAAGTGACAAATAGAATACATATATTAATTTTTGTTTGGCACAACATTGATTCATTATGCTAAAAATAAAATTGTGTTTCTGACTAACAAACATTTTGAGTAATAAAATATAGAACATGATAAAACTTTTCCAGTTGAGGAAGGGACTTCTTTTGATTTCCGTGGTATTAGATTGGATTGGTTCCGTCTTCAAGTGTTTTCCAACTCATCCAAAAATGGCTTGAAATTGAAGGAAAATCGGGAACTGGCTACTCTCCTTAATCAAGTGACATTCCACACTACAATGGTAGACAATCTTGATGAAATTCTCACAGAAACTTCTGATCTTAGTTTATTCTGGTAACTATATTTGGTATTTTTCCATTTTGAAAGAGTTAATTTGAGGCTCAAAATAAAGTCCTGTTGTTTAATTATTTATTTATATAGTAAGTTTAATTTAAGTGACCAAAGATTATTTAGAGCATAAGTTTTTCAGTATAGTACTTTCAAAATATTAAAAAAAACAAAAAAAAAACAGTAAATATTTTGAAATTAAAATGCTCTCTTTCAATTATAATTTACCTCATTTTAATATCACAGCATATGTTTAAAATCAATATTCCAGAAGTATTTTCCTCAAAATAATAATAATAATAATAATAATAATAATAATAATAATAATAATAATAATAATAATAATAATAATAATAATAATAATAATAATAATAATAATAATAATAATAATAATAATAATAATAATAATTTTTTGTTCTCAACAGTTTCTTCAGCAAACAATTTGAAGACAACTTCCACATGTGTCTTGAATTCCCTGCTCAAAACCGATATATTATTGCTTTTCCACTTATTTGTTCACATATGCAATCTTGTACGCACGAAGTGTGTCCTGAAGAGGTATTTATATATATATATATATATATATATATTTATATATATAAATATATAATATAGTTATATATATATATATAATATATTATATATATATATATATATATATTATATATATTTTTATATATAGATAAATATAATTATTATATATATATATATATTATATATATATATATATATATATATATATATATTATATATATTATATATACTATATATTATATATAAATAATATTATATATATATATATTATATATATATAGTATAGATATATATAATATATATATAATATATATTATATATATATATATATATATATATATATATATATATATATTATAGTAAGGGAGGAGGTAATGGGTAGGGTGAGAAAGGTTGAAGAATGGTAATCTGCAGGATACATGAAATTACTAGTGAAATGCTATCAAGAGCGGAGCCGAGATGGTGATGATTGGACTTTGGTAAGTTGCTGTAATTTAAAGCGGTTTATAGGAGGTATAGTTCAAGCGGATTGAGAGGAGAGCGGTAATAGTACCCGTGTATAAGGGTAAGGGAGATAAAGGGGAACTGTAGAATTATAGGGTAAGTTTATTGATGTTGTAGGGAAGTTATATGCTGGTATTTTGTGTCGAAAGAGCTGCGCGTCGAGTGACTGCGGGACTGATTGGTGAAGAACAAGTGCGTTTAGGAGTGGTAGAGGATGTGTGGATCCAAAATCTTTACATTGAAACAAATGATGAGAAAATGAGGGAGAAAGAAGAATAAATATATTTAGGTTTTTGGTTTTACAACAGGCGTATGATAGAGTTAATAGGAAGCTTTATGGCAGGTGTGATATATGGTGTTGGTGGTAGCCTTCTGAATGGAAGAATCAAAAGTATGTATGACGATTAGTGAAGCGTGTGTAAGAATAAAATGGTGTAAATGGTGATTGTTTAGGATTAATAGCGGAGTGAGAACGGGTTGTGTTATGTCTCCTTGTTATTCAATTTGTATATGGAGTATTTGGATGGGGTTATGAAGAATTCGAGGTGGGGATGGCAAGGAATAGTGTTAGAATGATGGAGAATGGAGAGGAGTGGAGGCGTGCCCTACTATTGTATGCGGATGATTGTTCTGTGTGGCGACGTCTGCAGAGGAGTTTGAGAGATTGGTGAGAGATTTAGGCCAGGCGTATGTTAAAAGGAGGGTCTGAAAGTAACGTAGATAAGGTAAGGTTATGGTTGTGATGAGGACAGTCCTCAGTGTGAAGTTATGTTAGATGCTGAGCAGCTCGAGCAAGTGTCTGAGTTTAAATATTTAGGTTATGTGTTGAATGAAAAGGAACGATTGATGCAGAGTGTAGTAGGAAAGTTGTGAATGGCAGAAGGGTGGCTGGTGCAATTAAATCGTTGGTGAATTAAAGGACTAAGTCTTGATGTGCGCTAGAGTCTTACTATAGGTATGTTTGTAACCTGTGTTATTGTTTAGTAGTGAGACTATGGTCTGGAAAAGAAGTATAGATCTAAAGTTTCAATGTGTCAGATGGACAATCTTAGGGCATGCTAGGGGTGAAAAGAATTAATAAAGTGTAGGAATGAAACGCTATTAGAGATGGTGTGGTGTTGAGAAAGCGGGTAAATGCAGAGAATAAATGAAAGTATTGGAGATGGTTGGTCATGTGGAAAGGATGAATGAAGTCGGTTGGTTAAGCGGATGTATAGTCGAGAGTGTGTTGGGAACCGACCGGCTGGGGAGACCGAAGAAAAAAGTGGAGTGAGTCGGTGAACGAATGTCTGAAGGAGAGAAAAGTGGAGTTTGCAGAGGCGAGAAAAAAGGTGCATGATAGGAGAGATGGCGCGGTTTTGTATGGGGGCATGGTTGCGGCCCACTGGGCCGAGGGATGAACCCTTACATTGACGATTAACCATAGGAGCGTCCGTCGCGGTCCCATGATGCTCTAGGGTGGATTTTCTGTCTGTTGACGAGGCTCTCACTAAAAAGGTATAAAGGGGGCGTAAGGCTGGGCTTTCTTTTTTCGACGTTTGTCATGTTCTTCTACTTCTTTTCTTTTTTCCGATGCTTGTACAGCAACTTACCCCCAATCTGGGCAAAGAGGAAGGTGAAGAAAGAAAGAAAGAATATGATATATATATTTATATATATATATATATATATATATAGTATATATATATATAGATATAAATATATAACTATATATATATATATAATATATGATATATATATATTATATATATATATATATATATATATATATATATATATATATATATATATATATAGTTATTGGTTTATTATTAATAGCGGAGTGAGACATGGATGTGTTATTTTCTCCTTGGTTATTCAATTTGTATTGAAGGGGCTATTTTCTGGTTTTGAATAACAACCTTCAACAGTGGGATATTATTAGATGTTGAAAAGAGTGAACGTTGTCACGATAAAGTGGCGTTTCTTCCCGGAGGCTGCTTAGGATTCATCGGTGGTGCTGGCAGCCTCCTGCACCAGCCAGACGCCACAGAACTCCCCCCCCCCCCATTGACAATGCCGCGAGCACACTCCGCTCTCCGGACCTGAAAGGGTGCCGGGTAGTAGCGTGTAACTGTCAGGTGAGAGCTAGGTGTGCACTCATTAAAGTCACTGAGAAGGCTTCGACCACTCTGTACTCTTACTGGCAGTTGGTCCGCACCTGCAGAAGCTTGAGAAGTTCTTTACAGGCGGCACAGGATGACCTAACAGAGTAGCGCCCAAAAGAAGAAACTTAAGTTGATGGATGTTCGGTGATTTGATGGGTGTTCATGATTGCTTGCTGGTGTTCGTTGTGCCACTCCAGTGGCACTGGTCACTCAGATGTCACCAATTTGAAGGGGCTATTTTCTGGTCTTGAATAACCACCTTCAATAGAGGGATATTATTAGATGTTGAAAACAGTAAGCGTTGTCACGATAAAGTGGCGTTTCTTCCCGGAGGCTGCATAGGATTCATCGGTGGGGCTGGCAACCTCCTGCACCATGCGCCACAGTATATGGATAGGGTTATGAAAGAATTAGAGGTGGAGGTGGATGATAGAATGATGGAGAATGGAGGAGATTGGAGGGTGCCCTATCTATTATATGCAGATGATTTGGTTTTGTGTGGCTAATCTGAAGAGAGTTTGAGAGGATTGGTAGAGAGATATGGCAGGGTGTGTAAAAGGAAGGGTTTGAAAATAAATGTAGACAATGTACACAAGAGTAAAGGTATGGTTGTGAGTGGGGACAGTTAGATGTTAGATGGTGAGCAAATGGAACAAGTGTCTGACTTTAAATATTTAGGATATATGTTGGATGAAAAGGAACGATTAGCAGAGTGGTATAGGAAAGTGTGAATGCTGGAAGGTGGCCTGCTCACTTCAGATTTCTTTAGGCAATTAAAGCGTTTGTGGATGGTTAAAGGCACCATGTATTGAGTGCGCTAGGGTCTTACATGAGGGTATGTTGTTACCTGTGTTAATGTATAGTAGTGAGACTTATTACTTCCACCAACGATTTAATTGCACCATCCACCTTCCTGCCATTCACAACTTTCCTACTACACTCTGCATCATCCGTTCCCTTTTTAAACAAAATATATATAATATATATATAATATATAATATATAGATATATATATATAATATTATATATATATATATATATATATATATAAATATTTATATATATAATATTATATAGTATTATATTATATATATATATCTTTTCTTTTCTTTTTCCTCCCAGGAAGGAATTTTTCATCCTGTCAGCCGCGCAAGCGTTTTTCTCCAGACATCCCTCTGCTGCACATATTGCCTCGTCTCCTCAGCACTCTCCATTTTGATAGTGACATCTTTCCAAAGAGTCTCACCGACTTCCGCCCATCTCTTCTTCGTTCTTCCCCTTGGTCTTCTGCCCTCTGTGGTGTCATTTCCCATCCTTCTTTTCGCATTCTGTCCTGCTCCATCCTTTCCAGATGTCCCCACCATCTCAATCTCCCCACATCCCAATCTTCAGTATCATCTTCTTCACCCCTTATATCTTTCTCTAAATACTTTCGATTCCTTATTCTGGTCTCTCCACTCTTTCCAATCATAGTAGTCGAATACCCTCATCTTCCGCCGCTTGATTTCTACTCTCCTCTCTTCTCGTTGTTGTCCATGTTTCCGCTCCGTACAGCAGCGTCGAAGTCAGTATACTGTTAAAATCACTTTTTTAACCTCTATTCGATGTTTTTATCTTTCATCATGGGTATACCGGCTCTGTTCATAACTAATCATGCTTTTCCATTTCGGCGCGTATCTCTCCTTCCACTCCTCCCCTTCTGCTAAAAAACATCCTCGCAGATAATTGCAGGTATTTACCGCCTCCACCTTCCTCCCTTCTCACCACCATCCTCATCCCCTCCTCATTTCCTCCGGTTATTTTTAATATCTCTGTCTTCTGTACGTTCATCCTCATTCCCTGCCCTTCTCCAACTCCTCCCGTAAAAAACAACTCACCACCTCTCGAATCGTATCCTCTCTCTCGCTCCAACCCAGATCGTCCGCATTTGCCATTATGTCCCCTTCAAATTCTCCCAGTCTTCTCCCTCACTCTCCTTATCACCACGTCTAAATATAATATAAACAGCAGTGCGAGATAAAAAACTCCCCTGCTTCACTCCTGTTTTCACCTCAAAAACCATCTATCGTTCTTGCACTCAGTTCTAACATTACAACTGCATTTTTCATACATATTTCTATTGCCCTCTTTAATCTACCCCTCACTCCATAATTCCTCTTCCATAGCTCTCCAGAGCTTTTTCCTTGCCACCCAAATCAAATGCCTTTTGCAGGTCGATGAACGCTACAAGAATCTCTTGCCATATTCCAGCATCTCCGAGACCATTCTTAGTGTGAATAGAGGTCCGTCGTTCCTCTTCCCTTTCTATACCCGTACTGTTCTCCGAGTCTCGGCCTCTACCTTCTCTCTCAGCCTCCTCTCAAATATTCTTTCGTGTATATTTTCACCAGATGGTCCATCAGTGAAATGCCTCTATAATTACAGCTTCCTGCATCTCCTTACCTTTATATTTGCGTATGATTATTCTCTTTGCCCCAACCTTTCCGGACCTTTCCCTCTCGTCCAACACTTGTTCATCAAACTTGAATGATTCTCCTCTCAGCTCCTCTTTTCCTCCTCCGACCACCAAACTCACAGCCACTCCATCCTTCCTGGGGCTTTACCCTTCGTCATCCTTTTTATAGGCCTTCCTCATTTCTTCTACGTTATCTCTCCGCCTTCCTCCCCCTCTTCCTCCTCCCTCGTCTGATCTTCCTCGTGCTTCTCTGCTATTTCTACAGTTAGCAGATCTTCATAGTATTCGCGTCATCTATCATTCTTTCTTCCGCGTCTCACAAGAATCTTCCGTTCTTCTTTTATATTTCTGTTACGGTTTTTGGTTTCTATACGCCTTCGCCCATTCTTAAATATCTTTTCTTCCCTTCGCCCACATCTCTCGTTATTTCTCCTGCCCCATTCTCTCGCCTCCATCTTTTCGTGCCCGTCCTCTTTATTCTCTCTGCCTCATTCCTTGCCTGTACATATTCCTCCCTTCCTGCCGCTGTTCTTCTTTTTCAGCCACTTCCTCATTTTCCCTGTTTTTACTTTAATTGCTTTTTTTCACTTCTTCGTTCCACCATGGTATGTGTCTTTTTCTTGTCTACCCATCTTTTAACAAGAGTTTTCTCTGCCACTTCCTTTAATGACATCCTGCAAGTCTTCGTTTTTCTTCTTCATTCCTTAGGGTTTCCTGGCATTTCCCTTTCATAATTTCGTCTCGTTTCTTGTTCTTTCTAACTTCTCCACTCTGATCATGCCCTCTTCTGCTCATTTACTCCTCCCTCTCTCTCTTTCTTCATATATATATATATATAATATATATATATATATATATATATATATAATATAATATATATAGATATATATATATATATATATATATATATATATATATACTATATATATATATATATATAGATATATATATATATATATATATAATATATATATATAGATATATATATAATATAATATATATATTATATATATATATATATATATATATATATAATATATAATAATTTATATATATATATATACTAAATATTTAAACTCAGGACACTTGTTCCAGCTGCTCACCATTCTAACATAACTTCACCCGAGACTGTCCTCACTTACAACCATAACCTTACTCTTACTACGTTTACTTTCAAAACCCTCTTTTTACACAGACCCTGCCAAATCTCTCTACCAATCCTCTCAAACTCTCTTCAGATTCGATACGCAAAACCAAATCATCCGCATATAATAGGTAGGGCACCTCCATTCACCTCCATTCTCCATAATTCTAACACTATTTCCTGCCACCCCATCTCTAATTCTTTAATAACCTCATCCCATATACAAATTGAAGAACCAAGGAGACATAACACATTCCCTGCCTCACCCGCTCTATTAATATTAAAACCAATCACTTTTGACCACCATTTATTCTTACACACGCTTCACGTATCGTCATACATACTTTTGAATCCATTCAGAAGCCTACCCACCAACACCATACTTACTAAACACCGCCATAGGCGGTTCTACTTATCCTATCATACCGCCTGTTGCAAATCCATAATACCTAAATACAATTATTCTTTTTTACTCCCTCATTTTCTCAATATTTGTTTTCAATGTAAAGATATGATCCACACATCCTCTACCACTCCTAAAACGCACCTTGTTCTTCACCAATTCAGTCCTTCAGTTACTCGACGCACTCCTTTCGACTAAATACCAGCATATATGTTTCTCTACAACACTCAATAAACTAATTCCCCTATTAATTCCTCAGTTCCCCTTATCTCCCTTACCCTTATAAAAGTACTATTACTGCTCTCCTCCAATCTCCTCGGAAAAACTATACCCGCCATAAACGCTTTATTACACAACTTCCCAATCCAATCAATCACCATCTCGCTATATCTTGCTTGATCATTTCACCAGTAATTTCATCTGCTATACCTGCAGATTTGACCATTCTTTCAACTTTCTTCCCTCTTACCCATTACCTCCTCCTTGCTAATGACCTCATCCCCAAAATACCTATTCCTTCTTGCACCATCAAACCTACACACATTCACTATCACCTCTTCCTTACTCTTAATATTATGCAGATTCTCGAAGTGTTCTTTCCACACTCCCCCACATCCATTTCATCAGTTACAAAGGCACCATCCCTATTCATTATTCTAAGCAGGTTCCCCTTATTCTCATATATATCTTTCGCGCTTCCTATTCCCTTGTAAGTCCCCATTCATTATCCTTCCAAGCTGTTCATTTACCTCTTCTTTTCTCCTACGTATGCACCTTTTAGTATTCCTTTTTTCCTCCTTATATACTTCCAAACATCTTTCTTTTTAAATTTCATCATTAGCCTTTAGTACATTCAACCACGCTTCTTTTTTACTTTTAACCGCTTGCATCACCTCTTCATTTCACCACTCACTGTTAACATTCTTATAATAATAACATTATTATAATAACAGTTTTATTATAACATTCATTATAATAACATTCATTATAATAATAATAATAATAATAATAATAATAATAATAATAATAATAATAATAATAATAATAATAATAATAATAATAATAATAATAATAATTAATAATGATACGTAGTATGTTGTGTTATTTATTGCAATCATAATTTTATATGGTTCTTTATTTATAAGAACTTAACTTATTTAGTTTCTACATACAAAAATGGGAATAGAAAAGATAGTCATTGTTGTTTTTTGTAAAATAGTGAGTGAGGTTTATTCATTTAATGTATGACAAAATAAATATGCGTTGTTCTCTTTAAAAATGTGTTTGACTTTATTGTGGGTGGTTAGACATTATTTGTATTGTATCCTCTAAACTTAAATTTCATGTAATTTGGAATATAATATATCAAAGTTGTTTGTACTATGGGGTGTGGGGGAGAGGGGGTCTTTGATTGGCTCATGTGATTTCTTAACATCTCTGATTTCTGTTCTAATGTTTTATATTTTGTATTTCCCTTTCAGCGTTATCACATTCGTGAACGAAGTCTGTCTGTTGTTAATTTGTTCCTAGAAGAAATGGCCAAAGAAGCAAAGAACATTATTACCACTATTTGTGACGAGCAGTGTTCTCTTGCCGATAAAGTACGTTGTTTTTAATAATTGAATTTACCTAGGAAATGAATTCTAAACTTTCATCACAAATTTGTCTTGATAAAAGCAAAGTTTTATTTATTTTATTTTTTTTACTAATTACAATAACTTATTTAAGTGTCATTTTGGAAATTTTAATTAGTTTAGTATTTGGCATACATTAGGCATAATTCTGTGTTTCTAACTTACTATACTTTAGAAAACTTTCAATAAGTCATATTCATTTTCATAGTTTTGCAATTTACTTTACTTAAGAATTTCAAATCGTGCCATGAATTTTTATTGAGTAATCAAATTTATGGGAGGGCCATGAACCCCTGGCCACCGCCCTAGTTATGCCTATGGTCATGTTGAAGTAAGTTATACCAAATCCAAAGTGGATACAAAATTAAGCATTTCTTTCAAACGAAACAGCTTTTACCGAAACATGCAGTGCCTTTAGTTCTACAACAGAGAAAGAAAGACAAAAAGAAAAAGAAAGAAGACACTCCAGAATCCAAACCAGGGGATGAAAGCTTTCGTAGGACTCGGGAACACCTTACCACGTAAGTACTTAAGATAAGAACTTCCTTATTAATGTAGAGGCAGACTAAAGGATTGTTTTAATGTTTCTTTGGAGGTTATTTTCATCGTTCATCTCTATAATTTTATCTCCGAAATATATTAATAATATTATTATTATTATTATTATTATTATTATTATTATTATTATTATTATTATTATTATTATTATTATTATTATTATTATTATTTATTATTATTCTTATTATTATCTTCCTTCTTCCTCCCCAAGACTGGGGGTAAGGTGCGTGACATGCATCGGAAAAGAAAAGTAGATAGAAGAATATGACACAAGTCGAAAGAAGCCCAGCCTTCCGCCCCCTCTATACCTATAGTGAGAGCTCGTCGCAGTCAGAAATCCACCCTAGAGCTTCATGGACCGCGATGCGACCGTCACTATGGCATATCTGTCAGAGTGCGTTCATCACTGGCCCAGGGCGCCACAACCATTACCCCTCACAAAAACCCCTTCATTTCACTCCTTTATGCACCTTTATTCTCGCCTCTTTGCCAAGCTCACATCTCTTTCCTTCAGACATTCGTTCAACTGACTCAATCACTTTTTCTTCGGTCTCCCAGCCGGTCGATTCCCAACACACTCACCACTATGCATCCGCTTAAAAAACCGACTATCATTCATCCTTTCCATATGACCAAACCATCTCAACGTACTTTCATTTATTCTCTCATTTACCCCTTTCTTCACACCACATAACTCTCTAATACTTTATATTCCTTATTTATTCAATTCTTTTCCACCACTCCCCCCCCCCCCCCCCAACACGCCCCTAAGATTGTCCATCTTAACACGTTGAACTTTTAGAGATCTATACCTCTTATTCCAGCCATAGTCTCCACTACTATACATTAAACACAGAAACAAACCATACCCTCATGTTAAGACCCTAGCGCACTCAAGACTTAGTCCCTTTTCGTCCACCAACTATTTAATTGCACCAGCCACCTTCCTGCCATTCACAACTTCCCTACTACACTCTGCATCATCCGTTCCCTTTTCATCCTCATTTATATCCTAAATATTTAAACTCAGACACTTGTTCCAGCTGCTCACCATCTAACATAACTTCACACCGAGGACTGTCCTCACTTATAACCATAACCTTACTCTTATCTACGTTTACTTTCAAACCCTCCCTTTACACACCCTGCCAAATCTCTTTACCAATCCTCTCAAACTCTCTTCAGATTCACCACACAAAACCAAATCATCCGCATATTATTATTATTATTATTATTATTATTGAGAAAAATACTCAAAGGTGGCCTAACGTAAAACAAAACCAAATACAATCAACTCACCCTGTTGTTCCTTCCTTGATTTAAGATGTTGTAAAATGTAAAGAAAAACGTACTTTTTTCCTTAGGTAACCAAACTGATACCTATTACTTAATACTACTTAATACTATCTGTTGGGTATGCTACTCTCAGCTACACCAACCAAAGGATCGCACCCTACTACCCTGATCACTAGTCAGACCTACACAGTGCGCACCTAAGAACTAACTACCACGGGTCATTCACGGGTACATATCCTGAGGGAGGGGCAACACACTTACATTTAATGAAAGGAAATAAATCACCCACAGGATGTTACCTGTAGACAGAAAGAAAATATATGTAATACAAAACCAAACAAAAAACAATATGATAACAAAAAAACTTGCGTGCAAGACAAGAGCAAAGCCTCCAAAGAAAACAAAAAACAGGCCAGGATCTTCTTAAGCATAAGTCAAGCAACATGCAACCTAGAAAAAAACAAACAAAAACAATCACTCTTATACCTTTCTCTTCCCCTCTTTCACTTGTGCAAAACCGTCTTCACACCACCTTACTTTCTTGACCCAACACACCTAACCCCAAACCACACCTACTCATAACACACCTACCAACACACCACACACCCACACCTAACACCTCACCACACCACCAGACCCCACTCCAAAACACCGCACTCACTCCGGATCAGACATATCCGAGTCACGGATATACCCCAACCTTCTTAACAACACAACATGATTCTCTTTCACCTTCTCTCCACCTTCGTTTTCACTATCACTTGTACTCGAAAAATAATCCCAACATCTTTCTTTCCAATCCAGATAATTCTCACCTTTTCTTCTTCTCATGAATTCTTTCACTTCCGCACTACGCTTATCAACCTTACACCTACGTTTCACTTGTTCCTTCTTCCTTGCTCCCTTTGATACCTCACCACACCCTTCATTCACTTTCAACACCTCCACCTTACTACTCATCTCATTCTCCATCTGCGAAACCTCTCCATCACCACCCTTACGATCACTTACCACACTCCCTTCTACCATCTCTGACCCTCTTGACCTTTCTACAACCTCTGATAACGTATAGCACAATCTATCGTTCTTCACACCAGTATCCAGTATTTCACACATCTCTTCATATTCCTTCTTACTGTCACAAATACTCGTATCACTACCACCACTATACCTACTCATACCTCTTCCATACCCTCCTTGATTCTCACCAGTCACACCCACACCTGCCAGGTGTACCAAACGACTTCCCCTACCTGCACTCACCTTCCTTTCTTCCTTTTTCACCCCTCCCTCATAACTCCTCTGAAAATTGTTTGTTTAGTGGCCATTGAGTGAAGGTAGTTGTTACAATTTCTCCACAAATGCCTATCTGACCTGCAAAAATCACACCTCTTTCGAGTATCATGACCTTCACTTCCCAAATACACATTATTCCTTCTACCTCCTGGTGGAGCAGCCACGTCTACTCTCTCACCTCTATCACCATTACCCCGTACTGGTTGTCCCCTACCTACACCTCTACCTTCTTCTCTTTGTTCCCCATACATACCTCTTTTTGGACACTTAAATGCGTAGTGGTACCTCGAACCACACAAATTACACTCAGTCACCTTACCAAACCTGTCTTTAGCATTCAACAGTTGACCATCACCCCATTCACCACCTCTGGGCCCAACTCTCTGAGTCCCTTCAGCATACCTCTGATTTCCTTGAGTACCATACCAACTACTACCACTGCCATTTTCACCACCTACAGCCCCCTCACATTTATTCTCTACTTTCTTGCCAAAACCCTCACAAATATTAATCAATGCATCTCGAAAAGTACGAAACACCCACTCCTCTTTCCCACAATAGGCCAACACCATTTGCCTCTGATTATCACTCACATCTGCTCCTTCCAACAGATGTACACATTTCATATCTTCCCCTAAATCAACTTTACCAACAATCTTACACTTTCTTTCAATCACCTCATACCGACTCACATATTCCCTCATTGATTCACCTTTCTGTCTTTTAATATAGAAATACTCACATAACTTGTCGTATCTATCCCTTTGCTTTTCTTTCGCAAACCTTTCATCCAACCTTCGTAATATTTCATCCACACCTTCTTGTTTTCCTAACGCTTCCCAATCTACCATCCACACACACTCATAAGCCTTGGCTCCCAAACCAAACAAAATCTCCCCTGCAGGTTGTTCAAACTCATCACCATAAAGCTTGAACCACAACTTTACCTTACTCTTCCACACATCATACTCATCTGCAGACATATCGCCTTTAAACACAGGACAAGATCTACGGTCCCTCTTTTCTACCACCACTTTCCTTTCACTACCACTCCCACTACCACCATCCTTACCATCCTCCTTACCCATTTTTTCACCTTACCAACACCTATGCCACAAAACCAACAAGACCACAACTCCACTACTACACCAACTCACACACCTCACCCAGAGCCGTCCTTCGAACTACGCTCTGCTACCACAGAGAAAAATACTCAATGGTGGCCTAACGTAAAACAAAACCAAATACAATCAACTCACCCTGTTGTTCCTTCCTTGATTTAAGATGTTGTAAAATGTAAAGAAAAACGTACTTTTTTTTCCTTAGGTAACCAAACTGATACCTATTACTTAATACTACTTAATACTATCTGTTGGGTATGCTACTCTCAGCTACACCAACCAAAGGATCGCACCCTACTACCCTGATCACTAGTCAGACCTACACAGTGCGCACCTAAGAACTAACTACCACGGGTCATTCACGGGTACATATCCTGAGGGAGGGGCAACACATTTACATTTAATGAAAGGAAATAAATCACCCACAGGATGTTACCTGTAGGAGAGAAAAAATAAAAACTTGTAAAAAACAAAAACAATATGATAACAAAAAAACTTGCGTGCAAGACAAGAGCAAAGCCTCCAAAGAAAACAAAAAACAGGCCAGGATCTTCTTAAGCATAAGTCAAGCAACATGCAACCTAGAAAAAAACAAACAAAAACAATCAATTATTATTATTATTATTATTATTATTATTATTATTATTATATTATTATTATTATTATTATTATTATTATTATTATTATTATTATATTAATTATTATTATTATTATTATTATTATTATTATTATTATTATTATTATTATTATTATTATTATTATTATTATTATTATTATTATTATTTTTTTTATTATTATTATTATGTTAGTTATTATTATTATATTATTATTATTATTATTATTATTATTATTATTATTATTATTATTATTTTATTATACCCCTTCCCATTAACGTAACCATTCTTGTCGTGGTGGGGGACTCAGATACCTTTTTCAAATTGTATCTGCGAAGATTTATGTTATTGTTTTTGGTTGGTTATTATTTTTGTTTCATGGTTGTCCTACTTTCCATTTATGTTCTATGCTATCTACAGTATATTATTATTATTTTTATTATTATTATTATTATTATTATTATTATTATTATTATTATTATTATTATTATTATTATTCCTGTTATTATTGTTATTTGCTTATTGTCATTCTACTTATTTTTCTTCTTGATTTTATCTTTATTTTTCTTCTTGTGGTTCTTATTTTTATTTTTATTTTTCTTATTATATTTTATGTATCCCGTTCTTCTTACCGTCCCTTCCCCAGTTTATATCCCTTCTTGTCCTTTTTCTTTACTACCCTACGTATTCCTGCTCTCTCTTCTGAGAGTCTCCTCAATCTCCTGAATCCTGGTGGCTATCGAGCTGTTGTCTCTGTGTGTATCATATGCCCATCTTGCCCTCCTTTCTCCGTGGTACACGGCTAATATTTTTCATCTTAGGGGCTGGACGCAGAGTTCCGGGGATGCTTTCCGTGGCCACACCCATGACCCACCCTACGGGCTGTGGTTTCTAGGAGTGAGGTATTATGCTCTGGGCGTGTGGCGGGCGCGGTTTCCTCGGTTACTCTCCCGGGATATATGTTTATATTCATCGTTTGTGTTACTGTATTTGTGTTTATTTATTGCGGAGCTGATGTTTACTAGGAGAATCTTCATGGGTAAAAATAAAAAGCAAAAAGCTTTAAAGAATATCGGAATTCACCATCTGTCGGGACCCCGCCCAACCCCTTCCAGGCCAATTATCGACCAGCTAAATGGTTGGTGCCCCACCACTCCAACCAGTAGTCCTAAATTACGAACCTGTTAACAGGATTACCCTATCTAGACCAGTTGAGGCTGTTATAGCCTCTCAGAATAACATATTCAATCAAAACTTAGGTCAGCCATCCCAAGAGCCGCTGCGTCAGATATCCCATTTCTAAACGCCAGAATAAGCAAGCCAACTATCGCTTTCTCAGACCTCCCTCCAGAAGTCCCAAGTCTTATTTCCTACCCGCTTTATTTTTATTTACATTCGACCTCATCACGTCCTCTGACTTCTATAAGCCAGCTCATCCTTTGGAGGCTGTTCTTCAAGCAATTGAGCCATAGGCTACGCCAACGAGGAACGGTACCGTCTTGATCCGTGCTGCCTCTAGAATCCAAAGCCACGTACTTGCTTCCCTATTACATCAAGGGACGATTTCTATAATTTCTAAACCTAACGATGTTCGTAACACGTCAAAGGGTAAAATATATGCGCCGGAGTTCTGTTCAGATACTTCGAATGACATTCTCACTCATTTACAGAAACACAATGTGCCAATCCCCGACATTTATCGGTTCCCTTCTCATAAGGAGAACCCCTCAACTACGAACCCTCGTCTCTTGCTTACCTTCTCTCAGCCTTTCCCTCCAACCAAAGTAAAACTTGGTTTTACCACGCACACGGTTCGGACCTACGTGCCCTTCCCGAGATGTTTCAAGTGCCATAAATTTGGTCACCCCCTAGAAATATTGTCGGTCTCACAGAAATTTGTCCTAGCTGCAAGGGTCTCCACGTATCCTCCTCTGTCTTCTGCCCCTTCTTCACCTTAGAGAAGGAAATCCTTGAGCAGTGTGCCCTTCATAAGTATGATTGTCGTGAAGCTACCCGCCGTGCAAAGGAGAAGCTGGCTCAACTTCCTTTTATGATGTGGCAATGAACATTGCCTCTGCGGTTGCCTCTAACATTGCCCATCGCCCCCGTGCGTTGTGTCCAGAACTCGTTCCACTTTCGTGTTCCCAATACAGACTTCTGTGCCGGATAACGGATCACTTGGCGTGGTGATTCCTGCTACTCTGGACAATTGTCCTCTCAACTCCTATCATGGTCCGCCGGACCACTCGTCGCCGACACACACGACCCCCCTCATGTTACTCATCTTGCAGAGGCTCATGCCGCTCCCAAATTGATATCTGATTTAGCAACCTGTTCTACGTCTGCGGTCGCTGGCAAACTTCCATATGCATCCTCTCAGTTTTACTGTACTATCTCCCGGAAACGACCTGTTTCGGTTTCTAGGGAGAAACAACAACACCCTCTTAACGTTTGCGAACTCCAGTCCAAGAGTGGATCTTCCCAGACCAGACATCCGTACTCGCTTGTATATCGAGCTACGGACTTCTTAAAACAAAAGGAACCCGTTTTCTCTGGTGGATCTGTCTCTGTCTTGCCAAAACAGGCTCCCCTCTCTGACAACCCACGTGGACAAACATGGAACAACGGATCAACTGATGTTACTGTCGCCTCCTAAGACCGCTTCTCTTTTACAATAGTCAAGCGATTCTGAAACTTACTCGGTTGCCACAATGATCTCTTCGGGGAGGTCAGAGAAGGTATTGGATGAGACCTTACCGGCCGCGGTCGTTATTCGGAGAGACGTGGCGCTGTCTTGATGGTGTTGATGGTGGGTTGGCTACTGGTGGACACAGGAGGGAGGAGTCTTCCCTCACTGCCTCTTCCCCTCCACCCACTTAAAATTCGGAACCGTCGCTTGAGCTATCTGGCACTTCTCGGCCGCGGATAGCTCCCGGGAATTTGACTACAGACACCACACACTTGTCTTCCAGTGTGTCTCCAATCACTCCCGATGACACCATTCATCTTGCATCTTGCCACAGACTTCGATGAGGCACCTCTTAGAGGGATACAGTCCCATTCCCACTTTCCCAGTCTGGTAAGAAGTCTGGCCGAAGTGCGCAAGTTGGGAAGAATGTTCGAAATGTGGAGTGTGACTTGGCAAGCCTCTTCGGAGAGCCCTCCCCTGTGGTGACCAGGAACCCCTCTCGTGAGCAGGGTAGCCCTTACATATCCCTGCTGCTGCATGATTTTCCTCTCTCCCCGGGGTTTGACATCGCGGTCATTGGGTCGTCCAGCCGCCCACGGGACTATCAGACTTTATCCTCTGAGAAAACTCCCAAATCCCTAAACATAGCGACTATTGTCACGGATAGCCCTGAACATTGATTATATTACCACTTATGGCATTTTCCTCCAATGGAACTGTCGTGGATATTTTGCCAATTACGAAGAACTAAGAGGTTACTTGTAGCTTATCAGCCGTTGGCTGTTTGTTTACAGGAACTACAGCTTCGCGATCGAGACTTTTTACAACCTTCAAGGTACAGGGAACTTCTTATTTCCCTGAATCGTGGAGCCGGCATCAGAGAGGGGGCAGCAATCCTGCTCCATGAATCTGTCCCATTCACTCAAATTCCCCTCTCCACTTTCTCACATGCCGTAGTGGCTCGTACCTATCGCGAAACACCGCATGAACTGTGCTCAGTGAACCTAGCGTCCAGCTGTAAATATACCAAGAAGGATCTTGTGAATCTTTTCAAGAGTCTCCCACCTCCCATGTTGTCCTCGGTGACTTTAACTTACACCACTCTTTGTGGGGAGACTGTTACGTCCCCTAATGCAGATTGCTTATTGAGTATTTTAGGATTTCTGGTTTAGTGTCTCAACACGAGTTTTCCAACCTCCTTTGAAGGTTTTGATACAGGCAATTCTTTCAGTGTTGACTTCTCGTTGTGTTCAATCTCGGGGTTTGGATCGTCTTGGGTGGGAAAGGTCGGCTTTCCTCTGTGTAAGTAACCACTACCCAATCGTGATACCATCCTGCAGCCCCAGTCCGCAGCAACACCCTTATTCTGGGGCGCTACGAAGAGCGGACTAGTCTTTCCCTTTCATCAGGCCACTCACTTTCCCATCTTTTCTACAACTACCCAGTTCCCGTCGCCGGGGGATGCCTATGCATACTTTCATAAAGCAATCCTCCATGCGGCAATGGACCATATACCCCGTTCATCTTGGACCCGAAAATCGCCAACTTTCTGGTGGAACCAGGAATGCGCTAAAGCGTTAAATTGTATAAGCATACTCCCACACCTTCCAACTCGATTCTTTTTAAAGCTAAATCAGCCCTCTTCCGGCGTATTAATCGAGGAATGAGGAAGCAATATTTTGGCAACTACTTTTTTCCCGTTAATTCTTCTACTTTTGTATATCATCGGTCCATAAGGTTGTGCGAAAAATTTCACGAAAACACCATACAGATCCACCAATCCTCCTTGCTTACAGCCCGCATACCTCTGATGTCATCTCTGCTCTCGAGGTCGTGGCGGACGAATTGGGCTATCACTTCGCTTCCTGCTCCAGCTGCTCCCGTTATCATGAACCTTTACGTTCCTCCCGCCTTCGGGTGGAGACTCTAGACTTTTCTGTTCCCCCTAGAGAAGACCTTCCACACAACAGATTATTCACCAGGGCAGAGTTCCAAGACGCCCTAAAACTATTCAAGGATGGAACGCTTGGCCTCGACGACATTTCCTTCCAGATGCTAAGTCGTGCCCATCCTTCTGCCACTTCATTCCTTCTCAGCTTATATAATAGAATATGCGCGGAGGGGTCTTCCCTACAGTCTGGTTTTCTACATATATATTGGCCCCATTCCCAAACCTGAGAAGAATCCAACTTCTTCCGATAAACATCGCCCTATTTCATTGACCTGTAGCACGTGTAAGCTCATGGAGAGATTGGTGGCTTCCCGTCTTGTTCCCACGTTGAACAACTCCATGCATTTTCTGACTATCAGTTTGGTTTTAGTCACCATCGCTCTACTCAGGGTCCTCTCCGCCGGTTAAATTACGGCGTTCGTGAGGCATTTGCTTCTAACAAAATGGCCGTGGACGTTTTCTTTGACCTCGAAAAGGCGGATGATATCAAATGGAGGATGGGGATTTTGCTTCATTCCTTGTCCCTCGGGGGGGAGGGGGCACCTTCCCTTCTTCCTTCAGTTATTAATGTCGGATCGTTCGTTTCAAGTCTGTTGTGGTACCATACTTTTGAGACGTTTTGTCATGGACGAAGGGCAGTGTACTGAGCGTGCTGCTTTTCGCAATAGGTTTCAATGGAATAGTCGATTCCATCCCGACCTCGGTGCGCTTCTCCATCTATGTTGATGATCGTGCCCTGTACAACGCTGGAGCAATATACTTCCTTACCTCCGAGCGAGTCTAGTTAGTTTTCATCACTAAGATAGGACGAGGATCCATCTTTACATTTTTCACGTCGAAAACTAAAGTCGTGCTTTTCAGGAAAAATCCCCGTCTTAGGGGTCGAATACAATCGCTTCCTATATTATGCCTCTATGGCTCCCCAATCCGGGTGGAGCCGTCTGTGAGATTCTTGGGTTTGCTGCTCGATGAGCGCCTCACGTGCCTCCCTCACATTACTCACCTTAAAGCTAGTTGTCGCCATTCCTTGGATCTCTTACGGCACCTCACCTCTAAGACTTGGGGTGCGGATAGAAACACTATGCTCCACCTTTACATCATGCTGGTGCGGGCTAAACTAGACTATGATTGTGCCATATATGGGCAGACCTTCCGGTCTTACAACCTTCTTCTTGGCCCCTTCTGACGAAGGTCTGAGAATAGCCACGGGAGCATTTCGTTCTCTCTGAGGCTGAGGCAGGGGTTGGAGGCAGGGTCTGCCGCCTATCCCTGCGGAGGGAGCAGCTCATGTGCTCATTATTCCTCCGTATTCAGGTTCCTACCTCATCGGCCTGGCACTTATAATAGAGCGCGTCCATCACAACTCATATTATGCCATTTGACTGGGGCTGCACTCATTTCGTTTATCCTTGACCTTTCTGCGAGCCATCATTGCGCTTTGATTTCACTTGACCTATTCGTGTTTATTCGCCTCCTGCTGTTGCAACGGATCCAATCTTTACCAAAGGCGAGCAGGCCCAGTACAGTTGAGGGATTCCTTTCTATACCATGGGGAAGTCCATAGCGTCTCTATAGCAGTTTACACCGATGGTTCCAAAACATAAAGAGGGTGGGGACTTCGGCTGTGTTTCCCGGACATCACTG
>JABUQX010071308.1:10000-27500 GCA_015478945.1 Trachelipus rathkii | reverse complement strand
TCATAAAGATTAGGGAACACACCACTCCCACTCACTTACTCCAGCATTCTAACACCATTCCTGCCACCCCACCTCTAATTATTTCATAAAACCATCCATATACAAATAAAATAACCAAGGAGCATAACACAACCCTGCCTCACTCCACTAATCCAACATAAACCAATCACTTTTGATACCACTTTATTCTTACACACACCTCACTATTATTTCATAAATTACTGGATTCCATTACATGAAGCCCTATCCCAACCATAATATAACTATCACATATAACACGGCCAAGACCTCCCCTAATTAACCCTAGCATACCCCTGTTGCAAATCTCCGAATAAATACCTAAATACAATTATTCTCCTCTCTCTAATTTTTTACTATCATTTGCTTACAAGTTAAAGTTTTCTATCCAACATCCTCACTACATCCTCAAACGCACCTTGTTCCTCAACCAATCAGTCCTTCAGTCACTCTGCGCACTTTTTCGACCAAATACCAGCATATATTTCCCATACAACACTCAATAACACAAATATATATTAATTTCTACATCCCTTTATCCACTTCTATAAAAGTACCATTACTGCTCTCCTCAATCCCTCTAAAAACTATACCCTCCATAAACGCTTATTACACAACTTCAAATCCAATCAATCACCATCTTGTCCGCTTCTGATCATTTCACCATAATTCATCTATACCTGCAGATTACCATTCTTCAAACTATTCTTCACCTACCAATTTCCTCCTCTTTGCTAAAACCTCATCCCCAAAATACCTATTCCTTCTTGCACCATCAAACCCACACACAGTCATTATCACCTCATCATACTGCCAAGGTCCTGCAGCTTTTCAAATGTTCTTTCCACACTCCACTCACATCCATTTCATCAATTACAAAAACCACATCCCTATTCTTATTCTAAGCAGGTTCCCTTATTCTAATTCTTAACCTTTCGCACTTCCTTCCAGAAGGGATTCCTATGCTTTCTTCCTATTCCCTTGTACTGTCCCCATTCATCCTCCTTTCCAAACGGTTCATTTACCTCTTTCTTTCTCTTTACTTATGCATCTTTTATTCCTTTTTCCTCTTTATATAATGCCAAAGCATCTTTCTTTGAAACTTCATCATTGCTTTAGTACATTCAACCACGCTTCTTTTTAGCTTTTAACCGCTTGCATCACCTCTTCACCACCACTCACTGTTAGCACATTCACATATTCTTTTGCACTGCTAACAATTGCTTCCAGATATTATTCAGTTTCAAACTTGTTCACAGTTCAACTGATTTACTTGCGAGCTTTCTTAACAATACTTATCCTTATTACCTTGTTCACTAAACTTCTCCCTCTCTCAATTTTACCCACTTCCTTTCATATCACCTTCTCCATCCAATCCCCACTAACTAATTTTACATAGAACAACCATAATATCTGATAATCCCATTCTAAACTCCTCACTGATTTACATCAGATACATACTTCAACACTCCTTCTTCACCAAAAACAAAATCAATTATACCTCACTCGATACCACATCTACCTACACCAACTCTGTATACTTATGATACCTTGTGTTTAAAGAAGCTATTACTTACACAATACCTCTCCCCTCACAGAAATCAATCACCTCCTACCATTCTCATTTTCTCCTGAACACCCAAAAACACCTGTTATACCATCCTTTTTTATCATATATATATATATATATATATATTATATAATCATATATAATATTAATATATTAAATATATATATATATATATATAGTTATATATATTATATATATAAATATATTATACTAGATAATAATAATTTATTATGATAATATAATATTATATATAATATTATATATAATATATATATATATATATATATATATATATATTATATATATAAAATATATATTATTATAATATATAATTTATATATATATATAAATATATATATATATAGAATATAATATATAAATATATATACCCATTATTATAAAATCCGATTAATAGTCAACTTCTAGGCCTAGAAGGTATTGTAATTTAAAAAACCACCTTTAATATACATAAAAAGAGTAATTTTAATAAAAACAAAAAAAAACATTTTTGTTTAAAAAAAAAACGTTTTTTTTCAAAAAAAAACCAAGTTAAAAAAACAAGAAGTTTTTACTACACCTTGGTCATACCAACCTCACCCAGAGATTTCTTATGACGGGGGGATCCCCCGACCTACCCATTTTGCTCCTCCAATTGTCCTCTTACAGTCGTTCGTATCCTGTGTGATTGGGAAGCAATCTCGAACCCTTAGAAAATAAGCTCTTCCTTGATGCAGCTCACTATCATATCCTACTATTTTAGAGACACACTTCGCCTTTTCGTCAATATCATTATCCGGTTATATACTATCTACACTTCACAGTTACACCATAAATTTTCCAGCGATTGTAGCACTGTCATGTACCATCGTTCGTACAATACTTAAGAATGTTTAGCAATTTCATTGGTATCAGGGTTGTACATAACCATTACTTTTAAGGACTTCCCTCGTCGTTATGGTATATCTTTACAGACTGTGTATATAACTTAAACCCATCTCGAGTACGCGATGCTCGGAAGGTCCATGTACTCATACTAACATCAAAAAAGAAGAACAAAAAAATATATATTAATTTATATTATAATGAATAAAAAATTATATAATTTATTATAAGAAAATATTATATATTAAAATATATATCTTAAAATTACTTATATAAAAACGGATTTCATATATTTTATTCATATATTTATTCATCTACAAATATAATATATTATTAAATTTCTTATTAAATCTGAGTAAGTAATATAGATCGTAGATATAATCATAACACAATAATAGCTAATAGTTCTCTTATATGTATGAAATTGAGTATTAAATGTTCAAGTTAGTTCAATCAACAAGTATACTTTCCATATTCTCTAATAATTAAGTATTGCTGGGAACCAAATGATATTTAAATGAAATCATATAATAAAAAAAAAAAAATCTCGCAATTAAAAAGCATATAAAAAGTAGCACCTGCCAGCCATTAAAATAGCAATATTGATTATAGATTGCTTATAAAAATAGTTCCCTATAGTTTAATATAATAAAAACTACAATTTTGCTATTTCATAACTTTCTTAAATTGTCATTCTCAGATTTTTTAAAATATCAGTTTTTCATGTCTGGGTAAATACTGGTATTAGTATCATTCCTCAACTCCCTTTCAATTACTACTATTCAAAAGATCCTCTTTATACTAAATTTTTCATGAAACTGAATCGGTCAGAATTTTAACAAGGCACATAAAATATTCTCTATGAATATCTGAATCGGTCAGCAATTTTAACAAGGACATAAATTACAATGTACCTGTACTCTCTCTTTCTTGATCCAGGTGCCTCTTGTATGAGTAAAAATTGTGTAAATACAAAGTAATACTTTAAGGAAAAAAGTAGTAAAAAACTATAAGTATAATTAAATAATCTAAATATAATAAAGAAATATTAATGGAAAAAGTAAAGATAGCTGTTTATCACCTAACAATTATAATCAATATGTAAATTAATTTAACAATTTAAGGGCTTATAGGAAAAAGAATAACCGCTATCTACAAACTTCATTCGTTCTAATCACGACTACAAAAAAAATATTAAAATATAAATAAATTAAAAATAAGCAAGCCAGAAACAACACTAAAGTTAGTAAATAATCATCTTTAGGCGAGCTCTTATCTACTATATTATCCCCCAAATCCTCTCTTCATCTCTTACATTTCAATCTAACCAATTGCACATTTTTGATATAGTGAATATTCAATTTATAGTGCGTCTCGTGCCTGTGTGAAAAATCATCCGCCGTACAGTTTTCTGATCTATAATGGATCCTAATTTATATTTTGAGTATATTCTGTTTTCCATACAGTTTGTTTATCTAGCAATGTCTGATTCTCGTAAGACTATTGTTACTGGTTGACTATATGCTTTCACTAATCTATTCTAATTGTAACGAACTGTCAGTATAGAGAGACTCTATGACTGGATCTCGTCACAATCCATTTCTGTCCACAACATATTAATATAACATAGGATAGTCTTCAGTCACTATCAACCTCCGTGAGCGCTTGCGTTTCGTTGCTATCAACTCCAAGCTGACTCGCTGTCGAGCCCTACGGAGTTGTTTCAGTTAATTTATGTAGTTCCGAGAGATATATTGAATTTAGCTCCCTTCTACATTTCTCGATCTAGTTATTGCCTACTACTGTCCTATCACAAAGTTATATGAGATAGTCATTCACACAGAATTCAAGCTCTAATTTCCCAACTTTTCGACTTGCATCTAAGAATATTAAACATAGTGCTATACTTAATTATCTTTCACCGCATAAAATTCTCATCATTTTCACTAGTGTACTTGTTTAAAATCACCATTACAGCATCTTATAATCTAGACTCTTAGAGCTATGTTCCCATTTATCCTTAACTAGAGTACTCACGTGTACGAAAAATTACATCGTGATATACTGTCAGATCGCTTAGGGTTATATCCAATTTTCAAAATTGCCTATATCAACTTTCTCCAATATACTCAGTCTTATTTCTTTTCGTTTAATAACTCCATCTATAACTATTCTAGAAGCTAGACTCCTCATGATGGCTTATTTATTATTCTTCACAGAAATATTAATGATTATGAGTACTTAAAAGCTATATAAATCTCAATGCTAATAGTTAACGATTATTGAACTTAGACGATTCACCCTCTAAACCGTTACTTTTTATACGTTGAATCTCCATCTAAATTTGCTGCATTCAAAATCCCGCCTACTTTAAGTATCAAGAATCTGTATAAAAAATCATCCAACAATTTATAACTATTAAAGCAAATATAGAATAGCGTCTCGCAGTCACTTTGCCTCTATCGCTAAAGAAACCTCGAAGAGCATCTTCACCGTTCAGACAGATCTACACATGGCATGAGCCTTATTTACTAGTGGACATCTCACGCGGCATCTATTCTACATTTTCCAATTAAAACAGTGCAAAACGTATCTCAAAATCTTAAACTTTTAAAATCGCCTTTCTAGCAATTCACTTCGATTTCAACCAAAAGATAGAATCTCAGCACTTCAACTTTCTCATACCACTAACAATTTAGTGTGCTGATGATATCTAAGGAACCTCTAGAGTGAATAATCCGACTCTTACTTCAATTGCCAAGACTTTCTAAGGTCACTTAATATTCAGATCTCCTCTCTTGCAGGAATGAAGACTTATATTATATATTTCTTATACTAGTATTGTATTTACCCCTTAGAAAATTATAGAGGTACCGTGATGTGTGAAACGCAAGCAAATTATGTCTATAAAGACTAATGCGAAATCACAGAACAATTATTTTACATTTAATGTGTTTAAAGTTTTGTTAATGTATATGCATGGTTAGTTGAACTTAACTATTACTTACCTCAAATCACTACTTCCACTAAACTGTCTTACATATTCTTTCATATTTACAATTAATTAAATTAGTCACTATCATTTTTAGAACCAAATATAAATGTTTTTTTGACAACACAAAATTTACTTCTTCGATTAACACTCATTGGTCGCAAAGGTTCCCAGTTTCCATTACTTTATAATGACTTTCGGACTCAAACACTTACGACTCACTATACAAATCCATAAGTATGATAGCGCGTACATAAAAATCGACTCATATATATTATAGTGAAAAATGCAATGCATGCAATCTCTGAAAGATAAAGAATCAATTTCAGCTTTTTAGTTTTATCAACGCGCTATACCATCCGACGAGATGGAAGCTGTCGTCAATTTACAATAATGAAACGATATTCACCTCCAAATGGGAACGAACTTGTGAACATGACAGTACCTATGCTAGCTACTCCCCCAAATTACTGATTTCTATCATCGTAATAAATCACCTCTGTGTGTCCTCTTTAAAATATGTACCTTTTATTAACTTCAGCGGTAATTTTGGAACTAGTTTCTTTTCCTTCTGTCTTCTACTCTCGTGATCTTCCACCAACACTCGAGGTCTAACATCGAATGCCCACCTATCGTTACATAGATCCGCTCTTTTCAACTCCCCAAATTCTTAACTCTACATCCTTGCCTACCCAAATAATTTGTTTATATCTTGCATTATCCCAAAAATACTACCTGTAACTTATTAGGAATCTATACACAGTAAAATCATCTCCTACCTTAAATAACCAATTTATTTTTAGTTTTATCAATACATTACATCCACAGTTCTCTGAAAAAAGTAAATCTCTTACCTTTGCTCAAGATGCTGGTAAAGGTATTCCCGTGGAGCAAAAGTGTATTCCCACACTTGGACTTGATTGCAGTAATTAATGGCGAAACAGAGTTCTGTTAGAGCCATGTGAAGTTTATCCATTCTGGAATTAATTTACATATTAAATTTAAAAAAAAAACAAATAATACTTTTTTAAGTTTCAAATAAGTGAAATAAGGACTCCTACATTTCTATCTTTCCTATTCTGGTGATGTGCACTTCTGAGCTATCTACTCTAAAAGAGACACAGTGTACTATGTATTCACAAACTAACTAGTTTACCTATTCATTCCTCCACAAAACGTCAAGTTCCTCTCATTATATTGTAAATATTATCTCTAATGAATAAAATAATTACTTCTTCTCCCCACTTAAAAAACATTTGATAAATACACTTCTATCTCAAACGAATTATTCATATTCTACTAATTTCTTCATTACTCATAGATATCCCACAGCCTCTCTCCCTCCTCAACTCGGCCATACGATTTTCATAGGCGAAGCAAGTTGAACTAGACTGCCAAATGAGTTCCTATGCAACTATTAGCGTATTCCCTCCAAAGACACTATTGTCCTCCACATCTCCATCTATTCCGTATGTACATTTTCATAATCGGTAAAGGTATGGTAGGGTACTCAACTCCCCCTCTCTCAATTCCAATGAGTTCCATCCATGGCGCGTCAGCTCGCGCGCTTCATCCTTAAAACCCCGCCATTCCATTCCACCACTGACACCACAAATCCTGACTGCTTAGGTAGTATAAACCCTATCATCTCTTGCATTTCCTTTCAAACCACACTCACTCTCTTACATAGCAATCTCTATGCCTACGTTCCCATACTAACATAAAAGCATGTCTCTTTTCCTCTAGTCTGGTACTTGGTGCATCTTTTCATTTTCTTAAAACAATTTCAAATGAACTACCCTATCCGCATAATTCTATTACAAACAGACTCACCACCAGACTCCGACGGGCACTCTCGCCCGAACCGTGCGTCAACAGTACTACTGCGCTAAACCCTCCTGAGCTAAATTTACTCGTGTGGCGTTCGAATCCTAGGTCGGATCTCACTTAGTGAGAATTCACCAACCCTATCACACCAACCGAAGAAGAAATTCTCCTACCGTGAATCTGAAAGACCTCTATAGCTCCGATGTGGTGCAGATCTTCAACTTATTAAAAGTGTAACTATTTATAAACAGAAAATTTATGAAATCATCGTCATTCCTATATCATAACTTTCCGTGCATTATTCCAATAATACCAAGAGACAGTCCGTATACAAATTACAAACTAATAGTAAACTGTTTATTAACACATCTTCTCTCTATTATTGCTATTTCCATTATGCCTCACACGTTCATAATACTCGTGCCATATCTATACAATCCCATTATTCATCTGTAACTCTATGTAACATCGACCCTGATAAAAACTCTTACACTGTGTACGATCCTCTTGCTCGGTATATCTCATGTTCCTATTTTCACGTCTCTTATCTTTTAAAGAGCATAATCCATACATAGTCTAATAAACAAACTAATTTCTTCAGATCGGCTCTAGAAACATTCATCACTATTAATTTAAGATTGCTTAGTTCCAACCGCCACCCTACCCTCACCGTTCTATCTTCTACCTATATCATCATCAGCAGTAATTTGCCAGTCTACACTTATATTCTATCCAGCACCACATGTAGCTCCTATCAAAAAATTTGCGAACTCAAATATGAAACTCCTATCTAAATTGGAGGCCAATCCCATCTCGATATAACTTTATCTTCCAATCCCCCCTTGACGTCTGTCTCTCCTCACCTTAGCACCAATTATCGCCTCCCAAACTCACTAATCCTAAAATCCTCTAATATCAAACTCGTCCATAATTTGCCATCAGATACACACTTCTCTAAGAAATAGCCACTCACTCTCATCTACCAATCCTTCAAACTTCTTTTACACACTATGTTCTACCATGCACACATAACCAATATGTCCCAGTTCTAACCATGGCTCTTCGTTTTTCCAAATAAATCCAGCCTTTAACTTCTGCATTTCTCCATTCCGATGAGCCATGGAACGTTATAGCAAGTTCCTAAAAGCTTAATAGTATGTTTTTCTTCTCTCACATTCTCACATCCAGCAGTTTAATACGAACGCTATTTCCTCCTTACGCATAATGGAGATTTTTAACATCTCTCATTATATTAACTTCCTCATCTTCCGCAATGATATATAAACGATACTACATTCCCTATGCATTTACGAGTTTCATTATCAAATAATAACTAATCTTATCCCCTTCCTCGATGCACTAGTCTACTAAGAAACTATATAATAGCGCATTAAACGACTCTCACATCCTCACTCCTAAGATGATATCTGTCAACAATCACGCTGTGGCAACTTCCATATGTGCATTAACATACATATTACCTTAAATCAATCCCCATTCAAACAACGAAAGATATGCAGTCATCCACTAGTCGCTATATCTTCTTATGGAATAATAATCTCGTAAATTGACACACTACCACAGCCAAGTGCACAAGCCTCACCTATTTTCATTTCTCCTGTTCTATTGCTCTCCTCACTCCTTTCTTCGAGTATCCATACAGTATATCTTCGGACAACTTTATTGCCACAATATAGATTTTCCTTATTCTTTGCCCTACTTGAATTTGCTTCAATGTATACACAGCTAAACATTGTCAACTCTACTCATCATCCTTCATCAACCACCACTCTGCCATATGATAAAATATGCGCGATTTCCCTATCTAATGACAAGCATCTCAATAACTATTGCCAAATCTTGTTTTTCTTTAATACGGGCTATTTCGCCTCACCCTGGGCTAACTTTTTATGCATTTTCATGACCATCCAACCTATGTGTGTTCCCATTCTCTTTTCTCCCTACTAACTCTTCATTATGCGACATTGCCCTCTCTATCTCTTTGTTTAACATTTCTCACTAACACCTTGATCATACCCATCGAATGCTCCACAAACAATAAGACAATTAAATTCACTCCTAACCTCCCTATCTAGATCACACCAGGAATCTTGCTACACCTAATAGCACTCCGACAAACATTCAACCCTTTGAGGCAACACAAGTCTTGATACCCATCTTCCTCATATTCAACATTTTGCCCTATTCCCGACATTCTCGAAGCGCCCTCCGATCATTCAATTCTCTCCGAAATTTACCAAATTTCTCTTACTACCTTTTTTATAAATAGTACCTCGTAATATACGAAGTAATGCTCCAATTTAATAAACTTTATTATATATCATCTACAATTAACAGATTTGTATCTAACATCTTAAGCAGCTTTCTGACTAATCAAGTATTTCTTTTATTTCACTTCGCTGCTTCATGTACATCTCAGAAAAGGTCAGAAGCATGCCACAAAACATCTCATGCCATCATTAAGAGAAACTACTCATTCACAATTAATCCTGGTATTCATAAAAAAAGTGCATTACCAGATCAATTCATACATCCCCATCATTGAAACGAAGTAGCAGCCATATCATATCATAATTCTTTACATATTGATATGTCAGCCTTGAATAAATTACGAGCGTTATGTGAGTCACTCTATCCTTGTGATTATTTTCTTAATTTCTCTGTCTTGTACTAATCTATCTGCTCTAGTACTTCTTGTCCTCCTCCCCACCAGGAGCTTGATTGATTGTATAATCTTGTTATCCTGAGATTTCTTCCGACGCAGAGAGCTAGACCGGTCGATAGTGCTCCGTCTTACATAATAATTACTTCTATAGGTATAAACAAACGGATCAATATGATATTCTAATTACGACTAAATAATTTACAATCCACTCTTACACTAAAAATATATTCACAATGATCAAACAAAAGTAAGATTGCGTATTACGAAGTATTCTAACGACACCTCATTAAGAATAAAACTACTGTAGTCTGAACACAACGACTATGTCCACTTCCTGTATCAAGAAGTTACTACCCCACTAGCTTGCCTCTAAAGGCCATTAATGCCTTAGGCAAGAGGGTAAATCTGGTTTTGTTTCCATCTTTATATAAGTCTTGAATTTTTTATTTCCTTTTTATTGGTTCGAGGTTTAAATAATTAGTAAATATTCTGTGGTCTAATTGACAGATTAATCAATATTGGCAATTTTTGAATAAATATTCAAAGGGCTTGCTGAACAACACGACTCAAATTATTCTTTAACCATATACACTGCAAGTCAAGCCGAAAGAGAAAAGAATAGTGTCAGTAATCAAATTATAATAAGTGTGACAATAAGTTCTCAGCTACACTTAAATAATTAAATCATATCTTATTTATTAGACAAAAAGGAATTATCCGACTTCTGACAATACTTCTTCTTCTTCCTTCTTTTTCTTTTATTATTGCAGCCAGTATCACCTAAAAATAATCATATTATTATATTATTATTATATTATTATTATTATATTATATTATTATTATTATTATGTGAAATGATCAAGAATCGAGGTGAGATTGTGATTGACTGAATATGGAAGTTGTGTACAGAGATTTGTGAGGGATGGTAGTTCCGAAGAGATCCTAGCGAGTGCGTATATACTTGTATTAAGGTAAAGTGCGTGGGTAAGAAACACTGTAAAAGCTACGAGGGAATTAGCATTTATTGAAAGTTTAGGGAAGGAAAATCGCTGTACTAGAAGTTTGAAAGATTGACAGTAGATTAATGAAAAGTTGATATTAAAAAACAAGATATTTAGATGTGGTAGAAGATATGTAGATTAAAATTTTACATTGAAGCAAATCAGAGAGAAGACAAGGAAACTTTATTTAATTTTTATGGACTTGCAAGAGTCCTTTTACAGGATTAATAGGAAACTCTTGGTAGTGTAATGATATATGATGTGTGTGATATTAAACGACCGCCTGAGAGACCTAAGAAACGGTGGATGGAGACGGTAAAGGAGTATTTGGATGGAATGGAATGTTTAATATTGAATATTAGGATAGCAGAGTATGTATCCGTTGTTATTTTAATTATATAGGAGGGTTATGAAAGAATTTATGGTAGGGGAGGTCGTTAAACTGATGGAGAAAGAGAGTGGAGGTACCATACTAATTGTGCGTTGATGATTTGGTTTTGTGGGTGAACTCTGAAAGAAATTTGAAGATTGTAGAGTGTTTGCAAGGTTAGGCCAAAATTAGGTTTGAAGTAGGTAAGGATAAGAGCAGATGTACTAGTGATGAGAGTCCCGAAGTGGGATTCCATCATGGAGTTGGCACTCCTAGAACAAGTATTGCGAGTTCCCAATCATTAGGCCCTGTGTGCCCTGATTTGTAATAGTGCAAGTTTGGAAAATTAGCATACAACTTTTCCATTTTTTTTGGTGGTAGGCAATGGCTGATTGCCAATAAATTTTGTTATTATATTTGCCAATTACCGTTATTTACTTGATATTAAAGAAGATTTCAGTGTGAAACTTTTATGTTCTTTGAAATCCAACCTAAGACCGCGTTTGATTTTAATGTAAAAGAGTTTATAGCTGGTGACTAAGTAGACTAGGTATCATTGAACGTACTATTCAAAATGTGTTAATTTATAATAAATTCCATTATCTATGGAAGAAGAATAGTGGATAAACAGTGACCGGTAGTGAGCTGTAAAAGAGCGTCAATTAAGTGAGAAAATGAGAGATATATATATAAAACACACAGAAATGTGAAGATTGATGTTGATAAATGAGAGTAGAGTTGAGTTACAATGTGAATATGAAAAGTGGAAGGTTTGGAGTAGCGATTTAGCTGGAAAGTACACAATACTTCTATATAGTATTTCATTTAAACAAGGTTATGCCATAGTCCTGTTCTAACAATCACCACCCTAACGCTGTCCATTAGGCCCTAATTACCACGTCCATGCTCGATTAAGCATCTTTAATCAAATTAACATCTTAGTGTAAATGTCTAACCTCTACCGTGATTCTCTGACTAAAGGATTCCGTATACCTTCACAGAACCTTCTAATTGCAGACTCATAGATGATACAGACACTAGCGGCTCCTATCACCGTATATGAAAGTCAACTTATAGGTAACTAATATTGGTTAAGCCGGTGCATTAAGATGTTATATGTGGAAATTAGATACGTACTGGAAAAGTTAAATGAAAAAGTGGATATTAAATTATAAAGTAAGTGTAGTTTGAGAAGAAACGAAATGTGAATTATATAAATATAAACGCAATAGTAAGGTATAAAATGTGTCATGTAAGTGAAATGAAATTGCGGGAGTATTGTGTGAATAGGTAGGCTAATTAGGTTTGTAGCTGGTATACCTAATAGTGAGTAAGTGTGAAACCTACAAAACCCACGTATAACTATACCATTAACCAACCAGTATGTGAATACCTGTCCGCCCGTGTTGTTGAATCTCTATTGTATAAGATTGTTGTAGGCTAGCATGCCTCGCCAACTAAAGACATTGTGTAATGGAGTATATGGATAGTGTGAGGTTTGAGAATGATAAAGTAAAAATTTGTTATTATGTGATTATTGAGTTTTTCACTATAAGACTAACTGTATCTATTCATATATTATAATATATTACAAGATTATTTTCAAATAATAATCTTAGTGAAAATTAATACCCCTAGATAGAATCAAAAGTTTTAGACAAAATTATCACCTTCTTCAATCTTATAAGTACCGCATTATGTATTATTTAAGAGAGTATTTTTATTTCCACACTATTTTAAATAATTTGTAATAACCTGCAATATTAAGAATAGTGAGAAAATAAAATACCCGATCATATAGAACCACGTCAACGCGAGAGACTTCTTTTTCCTTCGCCGACATGAATTAAACAACTTAACTCGCAAAATAAGGTGTATCCAGAGTATTGTTAGTGTATGAGATATACTTCACCCTCAACAGAGGTATAGGAGAGAGCAACAACAAGAACCTAATCTATGCAAGAAAACTCGCGTCAATCATATAAAATGAATAGATATTCACTCTCAATTAAAATCTCCCTTCAATAACTCCATGCTGCGTCGAGCGCTCGCGATTTCTATTTAAAGATCTAATTCCTTCAATTCCTTTAACATTTAACAAATTAAATATCAATATTCGAGTTAAGGATTTTCACACCGGCCATATCCAATTTAGCAGGCGTACTAGACCACCATCAGATACCTGCTTATTTTAGAACAACAATGATATTATCCACTATGCTAACCAGAACACGTCCCATAATTATCAACCTAGCCACAGTCATAAAGGTTCCAAACCAAATGATTCCACTTCTTATATCCCCTACCCACTAAAACATATCGAGTAAAATCTAACTCCACCTACCGCTACGACCTCTATCCTGCTCAAAAAAAATAAAAGCAATAATTTGTCCTAAAGCGTAGAAGTGTTGAGACACTACTGTTCATTATGTTACAATCTGTCTAACACCTAATACAATTAAGCAAGCAATCAATTAAAATGAATTTATTTTAGTCTCATATAATAACTAAATTGGATTAATGTTGAGAAAATACTCAGCAAAAGCCAATTAATTGTGTCTATTTATCTTTCTCTAACGTATGATATTTTACACCATCTTAAATATCGTATATCTCTGTATTTTATAATTAATCATATATTTTGAGACATAACTCGTTAATAAATATAAGCACTTTCCATATACAATATGTGAAAAATTTTGTTAATACTTGTTTATATCTATATTTTTTATTCTATATTACTGATAAAGTAACCACCATATACTGTATACACGGTCAGCAAACCTATTAATGAAACGTAATAAACAGTATTAATTAATAACATTTTAAGTTAATATTTTACTAAAAATTATTTCATTGCAAGAAATTTTATTTGCTTACTCTTTAGTCATTTCACTCAAGTCTTTCATCCAATTTTGTGAGATGAAACCATCTTTGGTTGAAAAGAAATGGACTTTAAAGAAGGGTTTACAGTTTGTCCGGTGTCCAATTAAAAGCCGCTAAACCCGGGATAAGCCTCGGATGCCAAGCATGACAGGGACTGCAGCCTCATTTGCTTATTTGTTTTGTTTTGTTTTTCTTCTTTGTATTCAGCATCTTTCGATTTAGAAAATTAACAAAACAAAGTACGGTTATACTCTTTACTCGTTAATCTGTTACTAAAAGATTACCTTTCCTTTTTTTCTAATTAAGACTTTCGTCAATATTTGGTTAAAATTATTATAAATTTAGAAATTATATATAATAATAAAATATATATAAAAATATATTTATTATAAAACTATATTTACTGTTAATGAAATCCTCTATGTCTGATACTTGTTTACCAAAGCATTTATGTAAATTTTTCATGTTTAATTTTAATAAAAGCAAAAGAAATCTTCTCTATCTTAATTGATGTGAGCTAATTTAAAATCGACTTACTCTGGAAAAGGAGAATAGTTAATTCAAAATAAATGAATGTAACTTAATTAAATATACTCACCATTTTATGAAAATACGCACCACAAGTCACAAAATATTAGGCATTACACCCTAGTTATCTATGCACCCTATTAAATTATCTGAGTAATTATATTCCCTACATTTTGTTAAAGGAAATATACTAGGAAAACATTTCAAGTAATATCGAAGTTATCTTAATTTTAAAGTAATTATATACGTGTTAAAATTTTATACACAATGTATGATCATAATGGATGATTTAATAATCATTACATTATTATTTCACATATATTTATAAAACTTATTTTTTGTTAATTTATTATTTTTTGTCAAGCATTCCACTAATAATATAAGATTTAAGGATTCATAGATCCTTTTTTCTAGATCAAGGTTGCTAGATTACCCTTACTTTCCTTAGATCAAAATATTAGAATCTTCAAAAATTTTAAGGAATTTTTTTACTATATCATATTTATTTCCCTTAAAAGATATTATACTATATTATATTAACCACAATTTTTATAGTATCTCTAATACAAATAGGCCTAACCCTGGATTCCCAAAGAAAGTAAGTACAGTATAATGTTGGGTTTTTGCTGGGCACTTGCAACTAATTTTGGTAAGTTCGCAAGTGTTAATACTTGCAAATACTGCTAAATAAGATTTTAAATAAATGAATTGAAAAGTAGAGTGTGTTAACTATTATGCTATTGAATTGTTTATCTTAATTTTTTTTTACGCTTGTGAGTACATAAGCATTTAGTAAATTGATACTGCTTAAAAGGAAAAAGGAGTATTTAAATTTACTTAACACTGCTATATATCCAGAAGTGTCCGAAAAAGAAAAGAATCTGCAACTTATATAACGTCGAAGATAGCTATAATGCTCTATCATATGTAATGAAATATATAATACATGTATAGTAAATGGTAGAATACGTTAAATCTATTGAATGTATGTATAATCGATGTCAAGTATCTATAAAATCTCACTCCAATGCTAAATGGGAGTGAAAAATGTTTGCATTCCCATCCTCGAAATTAGTTCCTGTTATGCTCAATTGATATTGTCCTTATTTTTTAATTGTACCGAGTGAAGTGAGATTTTTTTCTGTTTCAACTTCTTTTCTAAGTGATTATATATACAAATTTTGAACCAAATTAAACTTTTCCAGAAATACGACCCATTGCAAGGCACCCAATAACTTTCAAATTATTCATTTTTATTTATTTTAAGATATATAAATTATGAGTAAAATAATATAAATAATTTAATTTCCTAATTTAAAGCAATATTAAGCGTGATGTTTATTACTTGTTAACTTGCTAAAAAAATTAAACAATGTAAAAAGGAATTAATAATTTATCTTTTTTGAGTAAGAGGGAAGATAACTATTTAATAAAATAATAGATGATTATATTAGAAGAACTTTAGTATTTTCATCAAAGGAGCTAAACACTTTCCAGTTAGGTACTAGTAGTATTTCATTTACTTTCTGTCATAAAATTCTTATCTTTCTCTCTGCTAATCAGATGCTCGAGCTTTGGTTGGTAATGCGTTATGTAGTAAACATACCCTCGCTAATACCACATATTAAATATGCTAATAAAACTATAGCTAAACTTCTGAATTACTTTGTACAGCGAGTTACGAACTTACATGACAGTGCACTAATCAAAAATCAGTGAGAGTAAGAAAATTGATGTAAAAGAAAAATAGTTTTTTACTTAATAAAATGATAAGGTTCTTATAAATATATATCTTATTATAATAAAAAAGCGCTACTTAGATCAAGAAAGTTCATTTCGTTCGTGTACACGCTGGAAAATTTTTGTCTTATATATTATAATTAAGTAGGGTAGCTGCAGAATAAAAATCCTTGTCTGTGAATTATCGAATTTTGTTAATACTTAATTTAATCATTATACATTACTAAATATCTATATCGAAATTATACTTATTTATATTCATTAATCATTATTATTATTATTATTATTATTAAAAACTAATATATTGTCACTGCTATTATTGTGTATTTGATATCTCTAATGATGGAGTGATTGAAAGGTTCCATTATATTATCATATTTTTTGATTGTGGAATAGGTGGGGATAGATTTGTCCATATAGATTAGATAGAATATGGAATAGTAGACAATCACAACTAGTCATTAATCTTTTTCTGTACCTGAAAATGAAAAAACTGCGTGTGTTATGCCGAAACTTGATCATTAACAAAGGACATATTTTTAATAACAAAATATAAGAAATTTCCTTTTGCAATTTCTGAATGGTATTGATAGTAATAGTTAGGTAAATATACCAAGTAATATAGTTAGGTAAATATACCAAGTAATAAAGTGGTAGTTGTGTTGAGTTGGAATATTTCTCACTATATAGCTTACCAATATTTATAAATTTATATGCCTAGAGATGCTCATGTATACCTTGAAATTTTTGGGCATTATTTCAAGATTGACTGTATTTTATTAATATACAACATGAAATGTTTGTGTGTTGCAGTTCACATTGATATCACACGAGTATTTAATAATGTACTTCTGCAACAGACCCAATTGCAAGACAGTAGCGGAGAAAAAACAATCACATCTTTATATAATACATGGTAATTAGTCAATTTTGGTTTCATACTGCCTTGGACGTTTTGATATAATATACACTATTAATTTGCCAAATTTACACAATCCAT
>JABUQX010071308.1:0-5000 GCA_015478945.1 Trachelipus rathkii | reverse complement strand
AAGATTCGCCACACAAAACCAAATCATCTGCATACCAATAGCAGGGTACCCTCCATTTCTCCATCATGTCTTCCCTTCCCCTGGCCACCCCCACCTCTAATTCTTTCATGATCCCATCCCATATACAAATTAATTAACCAATGAGACATAAAGCATCCCTCCTCACTCCTTTATTAATACTAAACCAATCACTTTCGACTCAATTTATTGTTGCACGCGCTTCACTATCGTCATACATACTTTTGATTCATATATATTCCAGAGAGTTGTTACAAAAAATCATGACACCCTGGTATCCATGAGGACAAACTTCGACAAGCCTGAGCAGATGAAAGAATTGTCAAAGAAATTAATTGGTAAGATATTGTTATAGACTATTAAGTTTCTACACAATTTAATAAATGAAACCTGCCGACTCTGCATTTAAAATCTGACTAAAGGTGTAAGCTCAAATGTTAAGTTGAAACATTTACTGTCATTCGTGGTATTAACTTTTAAGCATGAATGAGGTAACGTTCTCCCTCCCCCGACTAGTCTCGAACCCTGATCCTCTCCCTTACTAGGCCTGTGCTCTTCCTCTGAGCAACAGGTCGTTTTAATATGTTTCACTACTACTTATTTATACCCTACAACTGCTCATGCATGCCTCGAATTCCCGGTGTATGTTTCAGCACTCGACCCCCAGCTATGGGGAAACAATGAACATTTGATGGATGGATGGATGTATATTTTTCTTAATTAATTAATACCTTGTGAATGGTTTCTACTCGGGTCTTGAATGGAGTTAATGTTATAGGTTTATTTAAAAAACAAATTAAATATGTTTATTGAAAGTAATGTCATTATTAATGATACAGAAATAAATGTAAGTTCTCTTTTTCTTAATGTAAGACAGAATAGAAATTCCTTTTTTTAGCTAGTATTTAAATTGTCTTGTATTTTTGCTGTCAAATAGTAAGATTTAGAAGAAAATCTATCTTAATCATTGTATTAGTGTTCATCAACAACACCTACCTTCTCTCCCCAAGACTGGGGGTAAGGTGCACAACATGCAGCCGGAAAACAAAAGTAGTAGAAGAATATGACGCAAGTCGAAAAGAAAGCCCAGCCTTACCGCCCCCTTATACCTTTTAGTGGGAACTCGTCGCAGTTAGAAAATCCACCCTAGAGCTTTACGGAACCGCGACAGACCCTAACTATGGCATCTCGTCATTGTAGGGTTCATTTTTTGTCCCAGGTGGGCCACTAACCTTACCCCTCATAAAAACCCCACCTTCACTTCCTGGCCGGACGAGCGACGGAGGGGGTATATAGTAGGGCAGCCCCAAACCCAAAAAGCTTTACCACGTCCATATAGTCGTTCGGCAACACTTCTGTAAATTTATTCGATCGTTCTTACACAAAGCTGTTTTAGTTGACAAGTGTTACAATAGGAAAATTATAATATACAATGTGATACAGTTGTATGCACCTTTCTTCTGCCTCTGCCAAACTCACATTTCTTCCTCCAGTGCATTCCTTTTTACTGACTTCAATGCCACTTATTCTTTTGTCTCTCCCAGCTCCGTGTTTCTGCATTTCCCAGTCACATCGTCACCACCTATCTCAGCTTAACTCAAAAACCGACTATCATCCATCCCTTTCCACCATGAGCACCACACCATCTCAAGGAGCGTTAACTTTCATTTATTCTACTCATTTACTCCTTTCTTTACACCACACATTTCTATTGTACGCGTCGGAGTGTGTCGCGTGCATTTTTCAATTGTCTTCTCAACCTAACACGCCCTAGATTCTAAGATGTTCATCTGAATCATACGTTTTGTACTTAAATCAGGTAGTACCATTTATTCCAGTTGTCTTGGCTAACGATATACTATTAATACAGACAACACATTCCCTACTGTAAGACCCTGCGCACTCAAGACTTAGCTTTACATCCACCAGGATTTTAATATATGTCCGCTTTACAACTGTGTGCGGTCGACTCCTCACTTTTAGCATCATCCGTTCCTCTAGTGTATGTATTAGTTTATGATATATTAAAATCGTGATATTCATATTTTTTTACTGCATAATTTCGAATTGCAGAAGTTGACAGTGTACTCTCTCGAATGCAAATTATTGGTGTATCATAAATTGTGCTTTACGTCTCTTTAGTTGCCAAGAGAAGGTACTCGTAGCTCGATGTTATCTGAGATGGGCGCAGTGTGAATTCCATTTCTCATCGGCGTTCCTCGAAGATTATTCAATCACAACTCCTAAAAAATGAGCAAAAAAATTGTAACGTTTCTACTTAAGTTTTCAAGTTGAAAATATTAATAATTATCACTCTTAAATCGTTTCATGCTTTTGTAATATGCTGTGAATTTGATTTCTTAATTAATTGGTAAACCATTATCTCTTTTCCTTGATCAGATAATAGTGTTCAATTTTCCTATGATATTTCATGGAAGACATGCATTACCATTTCTGTAAATTAGTTGTGCATTAAATTCTGCTGTCTTGTATAGGTTTTCATTTTCAGGATCATGAGTGAGAGACATTACACATAAATAACTATATGTTTAAAGATATAGTCTCTTGTGCTCATGATATCTTATAACAAGACCAATGATATCACTGGTTTAAAATATTGATGCAATTTTGTTTGTGATAGGTATAGTTCTAACAGCGCTTTTACTTTGCTTGATGACTTATCAATTTATTTTTTTAAATTTTAGTGATATTTTGTTTTTATTGGGGTAAACTATTTTACTTAATTTATCATATTGTTAATTCTTGAGCATTAATATTAAAGGTTCAAATCATATAAATATATCTTAAATTTGACCATATGGGACGCAAAATCTATAACCGATTTAACTTTTTGTGTAAAAGAGATAAACCAACAGTTAATTGCTCACTTTTGTTTTAGTTATAGCCACGAGATGATTAACAAACATACACCCTTTGTTAAAAACAAGACATCTATGAAAATCATATTTAATCCACCAAGAAAAACTTAAATATCCAACAGTCTTGGAGGGACAAGAACCTACAGGGACCGTACCGCTAATTATTTTAGGATTATTATTCTTGGAACTTTTTCTCTGCCAATGAATAAGATTACATCCACTGTCGTCCATTTTGTTTATACTTTAATTGAAATGCAATAAATATTTAACAATTTTTTGTTATCCTCTAGCTCATTACTTTTGTATTTAATATCTTGACTTTAGTTGAATAAACGTGTCTTATATGTGATTAATAATTAAGTAATTATTTTGTTTTCTGGTATTTATAATTAGAATATATGATAGAAAATTTTCCTGTATAATTATCTTTAATTTTTATTTAATGTGGTTAGTGAAATGTTTCTCAGTGGCCTTAAATGTGAGATTGATCCCTGCTGGTAAATGTCTTAGAGCTCAAAAAATCAGTGAGTTGATAGGTGAATCACCCCTAATAATATTCACTATAATTTTTGGAACTTTTAAAATGAAACGGATTTGGTTTATTGTAGGCAGGGGCCGTATGCCAGAAGGTTTTTTCTGGGGGGTTTGATTAAGATTTATTATATATATTTATATATAATATATATATATATTTATATATATATATATATTATTATATTATATATTATATATATATTATATATATATATATATAATATATATATATATATATATATATTATCTATATTATATATATATACTATATTCTTTCTTTTTCTGCCTTTATCTGCCTTCTATTTCCCAAGAATGGAGTAAGGTGCGTGACGAGCATCCGAAAAGAAAGCAGTAGAAAAACATGACACAGTGCGAAAAGAAGCCAGCCTTACCGCCCCTCTCAGTACCATTAATTGTGAGAATTCATCGCAGTCAGAAAAATTAACCCTATATAGTATATATAGTAGTATATATATTATATTATATATATTATTATATATAGTATTAATTAGTATTAGTTATATAAGTTATTATATAGAGTGGGTATTAGTTATTTATAAATATATATTTATATTAAATATATTATATAGTATATATAATATATATTATATATATAATATACTATATATAATATATAATATATATACATTATTATATATATATATATATATATTATATTATATATATATATATATATATATATATAATTATATATATATAATATATATATAATATCGAGAGAAAAGTGAATTGAGTCAGTAAAACGAATGGTTTTGAATAAGAGAATGTGAGTTTAGGTAGAGGCAGAAGAAAGAGTGTATAAGCAGGAGTGAATGGCGGGAATTTGTTGGAGGGGGTAGCCTACCTGGGCCAGGTATGAACACTTACATTGACATCTACCTGTGAGGGTCGCATCGCGGTCCCGTGAAGCTTTAGGTGTATTTTCTGACTGCGATGAGAGTTCTCACTAATTAATGGTACAATAGGGCTAGGCTGAGCTTTCTTTTCGACTTTGTCATGTTCTTCTACTAGTTTTTCTTTTCGGATGCTCGTCACGCACCTTACTCCCATCTTGGGAAAATATAACTCTAAGATAAAGAAAAGATAAAATATATAGTATATATATATAATATATATATATATATATATATAAATATCTAGCTAAAAATAGTAAGAAAATAAGGTATATATAATATAGTATTATTTATATATATCTATTATATAATATTATATATAGATATATATATATACAATATACGCTATATAACTCACATAAAATAATGTGTATAATATTAATATATATATATATATATTATATAGAATATTTTATATATTATAATTATATATAAATATATATATATATATATATATAGTTATACTATATATATATATATTATACTATATATATATATATATATATTTTTTCTTTCTTTCTTGTTTTTTCCTAGTCAAACCCCACCAGATTGGGGTTAAGGTGCTGTACAAGCATCGGAAAGGAAAAGCAGTAGGAGAACATGACAAAGGCGAAAGAAGCCCAGCCTTACCGCCCCCTCTGTACCATTAATTAGT
>JABUQX010071307.1:17500-21543 GCA_015478945.1 Trachelipus rathkii | reverse complement strand
TGGAAAAAAAAATTGTTCGTAAAAACTTATTTCTCTAAAAGCAATAAGAACGGAGTTTAATAACAAATTTGCTTATATCAATCAAAACATATTACTTATTATTATTATTATATTAATATCATGAGGTATCACCTATTATTTTACATTCTTCTTATTACGATGTATTATGTATTATTATTATTATTATTATGATTATTATTATTATTAATCTATCATTAGTTATTATTAGTATTATTTCATTTATTATTACGTCTATTGATATTATTAATATTATATTATTATTATTCTTATTATTAAATGAAAATTATTATTATTATTTTATTATTATTTTTATTATTATTATTATTATTATTATTATTATTATTATTATTATTATTATTATTATTATTATTATTATTATTATTATTATTATTATTTTATTATTAATTATTATTATTGTTATAATATTGATTATATACAGGATATCACTATTCTCATTATCATTATCATTATCATTATTATTATTCATTATTATTATTATTACTTTTAACTATTCAGCCAAAAATTTAATTTTTTTCCTCTGCCACATGAACATTTAAGTGATTTTCTTATTAAATCGATCATGCTGATTACGAAAATGATGTTAAAAACTTCGTAACACGTACCAATTTTGTGTGACAACGGAAAGTTTAAATAATACCGGCAAATATAAACAAAAAGCGCTCATTTCAAATTTAATACAGGGAAATATTAAAAATGTTATTCAAAAAATAATTTACTACATATATGAAATATATATATATATATATATATATACATATATCTATATATATATATTAATAAAAAATAAATATAAAAAATATATTATATAATATATATTATATATATATATATATATATATATATATATATATATATATAAACCCTAACCTTTTTAAAGTAAAAAATGAAACAAAGAAACAAAATTTACCAATGCACAAATTAAACAAAAACTAAAGTGAAGCAAAATAAACCAATGCAATAATAAAACAAAAACAGAGATTTCAAGAAAATTTAGATTTAGATATTATTAACAAAATTTCATATCTTTCTCGTATTCTGCGTTTTATCTTCTCTTAGTAAGAGCCAGCAGTAGTCACCCATCATGTTAGGATATCATGTTCATCATGTGTCCTTGATATCGGTGTTCATTATCATGATGTCTTGATCGGAATCTTTCTCCCTGTTCGTCACTAACAGCCCCCTAAGTTATGGGGAAAGAATTCCAGATGGATTTTTTAGTGACATCCGACATCCAAGCTTCTGATAGCTATTTATGTGTTTTCTTACCAACTCTTCGTAATTTTCAGCTTTGTTGTTACCTAGAAACAACCGTTTTCATTTATGTGGCAAAATCTTTGTTGAGTATTATTATTATTATTATTATTATTTATTATTATTATTATTATTACGTATTATTTTATTTATTCATTATTATTTATTATTACATTATCATTATGCATTATTAACTAGTGCTATTATTATTTGTTTTAATTATCATTATTTTCATAATAATTAATTGTAATTATTATTATTATTATTATTATTATTATTATTATTATTATTATTATTATTATTATTATTATTATTATTATTATTATTATTATTATTATTATTATTATTATTATTATTATTATTATCATTATCATTATCATTATCATTATCATTATTATAAATATTATTATTATTATTATCAAATACTGTAAAAAAGAAATCTCACCTACATTAGCCGCCCTCTATAACAACTCAATTGAACTAAATCACCATCCAACTTAATTAAAAATTGCGCTAGTTTACCCTTGTTCCAAGAGTGCGTCACTCCCTCCTGAAAAATCCGTCCGATCTCAATCCTGTATACAACTGGTAAAATTCTTGAAAAATTATTTCATGCCCAACTTACTAGTTACTTGCATGAAATGGCTTCTCTCACAAAATCAGTTTGGCTTTACCAAAAACCGCAACACAGAAGATGCTCTTATCTTGCCTTACTGAAAAGTTATACAAAGCACTAAACGAAAAACAAACATGTGTACTATTACTATTAGATTTCTTGAAAGCATTCGATGTAGTTCCACACAACATTCTCTTAAGCAAATTAGAAAGATAGTTTATGGTTTCAGTCATATTTATCTAACAGGACACAATACCTTCGATTACGAGACACATCATCATCATACGCCTCAATTTCTTCAAGGTGTCCCTCATGGTTCTATTTGGGACCACTATTCTTTAATATACTGTATATAAAAATGATTTTCAAATTTGCTACAATTCAAAACACACTCAATATGCTGACGAAACTGCAATCTTAATATCAAACTATAAATGAGACACACTTAAATATACATTAAGCAATGATTTGTAAAAACATTGTAACATGTGTAGAGGCAAACAGACCCTAACAAAACCAACAAAAAATAAATTACCTAGTAATAACAAATCAAAAGAATCCTGCTCAACTAAATGCATAGGAAAAATATCTTATTAGAAATCGGGTATCGCCTGCGAAGTTATTAGCTGTTACTCTTGATTACAAGCTTTCTTTCAAAGAACACATATATAGTCTTATTAGCAAACTATCCTATGCTAACTCTGCACTCTTTAAAGTAAGATGTTTTGTTCCAAAATATATCTGAAAAAACCTTCACTATAATCTTGTTTATTCTCGCCTACTTTACTGTCTTTCAGCATGGGGCTGTGCAAGTGAATACTTGCTACAGCCTTTAATCATTGCGCAAAAAAAAAAAAAAAAATCGTGTAATATAAGTATAATAATATAAGTAATATAAGAATGATCTTATGACTAACAAAATTGTAAAAATCAAACTTTGAGAACAAACAACCTCCGTAACACAAATTCCCTTGCCCTAGACAAAGCAAAATTCACCTAATGAAATCTCGGAGGGCCATCTCATATAAGTGCATAGATGAGGGGAATAATCTCCCAAAAAATGAATGTTCAAGAGTTACCCACCATTGGAGCTTTTCGTAGAAATATCAAAAGCTTTTTATTATTAAAATACTAACGCGCACAATTCTACCTTCATTATGTTTTTTCCAACGACGAATAAAGGTAATTCCTAAATGCGTTTATTATTATTAATCGTTGTTAACATACTTTATCTTGTTATTAACAATGACAGTGCTGATAACGACTCGGTGTTATAAGTAACATTATTATTAAATTTATTTTAATTATAATTATTATATTTATTATTATTATATTTATTATTATATTTATTATTGTGTTTATTATTATTACACATTATGTTATAATTACAGTTATTATAATTACAATTATTATAACTACAATTATTATAATTACAATTATTATAATTACAATTATTATAACTATAATTATTATAATTTTAATTATGATATTATTATTTATTATTATTATTATTATTATTATTATTATTATTATTATTATTATTATTATTATTATTATTATTATTATTATTATTATTATTATTATTATTATTATTATATTATTATTATTATTATCTTATTATTATATAGTTATTATTTATATTATTATCATTATTCATTATTATTATTATTATTATTATATATTATTATTATTATTATTATTATTATTATTTATTATTATTTATTATTATTATTATCTACTTATATTATTATTATATATTATTATTAATTATTATTATGTATTATTATTAAGTTCATTATTATTGTTTTTACTTGTTGTATATTATTATTATTCATTATTATTATTATTATTTATTATTATTATTATAGTCTTATTATTATTGTTAATATTATCATTGTTTTAGTTATTATTATTATTATTTAGTTATTATTATTATTATTATTATTATTATTTATTATTATTTATTATTATTATTATTAGTTATTATTATTCATTATTATTATTGTTGTTGTTCTGTGATAATATGAAGCTGATATTTATCATCATTATAAATAGTTATAGTAGTATTGAGAGTGCTTGCAATATTATCACAGTCATAAATAGTATTATTACTATTATTATTGATATTATTATT
>JABUQX010071307.1:7500-15000 GCA_015478945.1 Trachelipus rathkii | reverse complement strand
GTAGACCAATTCGTCTTACATATATTGTTCAATCTGTCTTTTCCCGATGCTGCCAATATTCTATGACGTTTTTTTTTACTATGATTGCATCTAATTAACTTAACTAATGTAGTTGAAGATGCTAAGAGCAGTCCCAGTTATGATTTGCAGTAACCTGTTAAATCTCTGGCTTTCCATTCACTTGCACTGCATTATAACTCCACAGATATAAATTATAGTAAAAGGTCAGGAGACCTGGTACTGGTCAATCTCTTCCAATCCTTCTATAGGGGGGGGAGTACTTATTCAGCATGTTAGTTACTTGTCTGGTTACGTGCTCAGGCATAGTCTTGGATGTTGGCGGCTTATTTCTGACATACAGGATTATATAATGTTAAATCGCCATAAAACTTCTGTTAGACGTTCCTCGCATCTAAGTTGCCCCAATCAAATAATTGCCTATTAATCCACATTACGCATTGACAAAATAAGTGACGTTAAGAAGGGATTATTACGGAATTAGAGTTCTCCTGAACACACGTGTAGGATATCCACTCATTTTAAACATCATTACGGGTGCGTGTGTCTACAGGGAAAGGTTCAATTTGAAAATATAGAATTTGTCAAAATTGAATTTCGTGTTTATGTCGTATTTTCATCCGTTAAACATTCATAAAATTTTAAGAGCAAATTAAATTGGAAGAATTCTAAAACCTTGGCTTCGAGCGTTGTCTATTTCTAACTGTTTGCTATGGTCCGAATTTAATGTTACAGTAGTTGTAGTATTAGCAAAGATATTAGTAGAATTCTTGCTTTGTAATTGTCTATTATGCAATAGTTGCATTACAGAGAATTCATAAGGGGATGTCTCTATGAAAAGAATTTCAATAAACTCTTATCTGGCGATAGCAATTCCAAATTAGAGAGTAATCTCTTCTTTAAATCCATATGTCGTGGATTATTTTTATTATTTGCCTAGAATCGTTGGGGCAAATTGCCCCGCGCTGAAACACTGTTCATAAACTCGTCAGTTTTAATCGTGCAAATTCGGAATTAAAAGTAATTTTGCAACAATTTTAAATTTTCACTATTGACGAGCCTCAAGAAAAATTAAAAAATTATAAGAAAAAATAAGGGTCCAATTATATGTTTCTGAAATACACACATGCAAGTATTGTTATTATGATTGTAAAAGATAAAAATAACAAATAAAAACATGAACATGATTTTACTAAAATTGATTCGAAGAGAATAAATTAAGATTTATTTCACAAAGTTTAATTACACAAATGCTTCTGATAAGTAATTAGAGAAGTCTACATATAAATTCTTCACCTAAACATTCTATTAATTAGTAAGTTAAAAGTTTTATAAATTGTCAAGATAATAACTAACTTTTATATTACGCGTCTTATATAGCATTTTTGCAGTCTGTAGACTGTTTTTCGAACTTAATTAAATCAGAGATTATGCACACAAGAAAAGATCGGAAGGAGAGTCGTGCGAGGCGATGTTACGTTATAAATAAAGAAAATACTAGAGTTGGCTGAGGAGACACCGCTCTTGACTCGCAACTCTCTCGCGCAACGGCAACTGCAGCGACGATCGGAGAGCGATTTGACACACGATGAAGGGCCCCACGGCATCCCGACGAGTTGCAGAATCGTTCTCAATAACAATTACGCTTATATTTCTTGTAAAATCAATGTGACCAAGATAAAAAGAGAGAAAGAAAAGATAACGAGACAACCCTTACTACATGAATTTGTATGGACTACACCGTACCGTACCGCCCCTGGTTATGCGTACGGGCCAAACCTTTAAGTTTGAAGATTTACGTAGAATAGAAATTTGAGCTCAGAGGACAGTAGAGAGACTAGAGAGTCAGGAGTTTGAGTATGAAGAAATATACGACTCAGACTTTCTACTCAACATTATATAAAAAAAAAAAGTTTTAACACCTTTTCTACTTTAGAGAAGAAGAGATAAGAGGCTACCACAAGTAATAGTATGTATTTTAAGCGAAATGTTGCCAACACAACTAAAATATAATAGGAATGACGTTGAACCCCAGTAAATCTTTGGCTTATGATCTTAAACCAGTTAAACGAGCAAAAAATATATATTAAAAAGAATCACCATATATTAAAATATTCATAGCTTTTTTCAAATCATCTGAATAGTGACTTAAATTGAAGTTACCACAACAATTTATATTTTATAATAGAAAATACAACAATTCATTGAAAGACATAAAATTACCTTTATCATAAATATTATTTATCTTATATTCGCAATGGGATATGACATAAAAATATAATTATTAGGTAGGGGTACCAATGTGAAGGTTCCATATAACAGATATTCAATTAAAAAATATTCGGACGTGAAAAATGACAGTCAGTACAATACACCGCGAAAAAACTGGGGCGTAGAATAATTATAGCTTAATAATAACGTGATTTTAATTAAGAAAAACAACTAAATACTAGTTACTATTACACTTTCTTAATAGTTATCAAAAATCAAATAAAAAAAAAACGAAATAGTAAAGATAGATTATTTATTCATCAGGAGATAGAGATATTTTATATATTAATATACTATAATAATAGATATATATATAATATAATAAAATATTATATAGTAGTAATTTAAATAGAAGATAATAATTAATATATTATATATATATATATAATAGTAATAGAATATTATATAAATCCTTACCTTACAAGAAATATATAAGATATATAGACGGATAAGTAATCGCTTGGGATACAACAGAATAGAGAAAAAGCACCGCTTTTCCTAGAATTATAGGAGTAATATTATAATAAGTATAATATATATATAGAAATATAAAGAGATATATAATAGTTAAAGATAAGATATACTAATAATAAAAGTAATATATTAGAATATAAGAAATATATAATAATATATTATAATAATAGTAAGAATCTATAATATATATAAAATATAATAATATGAAGATAAGATATATTAATATATTAATATGTATTATATAGATATAATATATAAAAATATAAAATAGATTATTATAATATAGATAAATATATAAAGATAGATATATTAGATAAATATAGTTATTTTTATATTAATAATATATATATAGAAAATATATAATATATAGACTAATATATATTAATAATGAAGAGGTAGTTACATTAATATATAATATAGAGATATTAATCATATAAACTAAGAATATAATATAAGTATATATATATATATAATATATATATAGTATATATATATATATTATATTATTATATATATATAATATTATATATATATATATTAATATTATATATATACTATTTAGTAGATTTAATTACTGGAAATAATGTGATATAAAATAAATAATATTAAAATTATTAATATTCCTTACATTAATTGTAAATTTAAAGTATAAATAAAAAATAATTATAAAATAAATGTCAATAATAAATAATATAATTAATTTAATTATAATATATATAATAATTAATAATAAAATAATAATAAATAAATATAATAAAATAATAAAATAAGAATAATAAACATAATAATAATAATTTAAATAAGAATAATAAATTAAGAATTCAAAATATAAAAGAATATAATATAAAAAGTTGATAAAATTATCACAAATATTAAATATAAAACAATATTAAATAACAATTAAATATATGAATATAATTAAAAAATTGATAATTAAAAGTATAATTAAATAAATAATAATAAGAAATTATAAATAATGAAAAGAATTAAAAGTTAATAATTTAATAAATATTTAAAGATGAAATTAATTAAAATAAGGTAAAGAGTTGAAAAATGAAATAATGATATTTGAATTAATTATAACCTGACAACAAATACAGGACGGAAATATTAGAAGGAGACAGTAGCTAGAGCTCAAACCTAGTAATCGGTGAATAATCATAAAAACGTATATATATACTCTCACACGAACTCTAGTAACCTAGTCCGATGATACAACTCTCAGTAACCGCTCACGGCAAGGTATCAGTAAATACGATTATACGGACTCATATATATAGGGTACTTATTAACTGATGATGCCTACATTTAGATATATAGAAAAGAAAAAAACACATCATTGAGGAAAGTTAACAGCAAATTAGTTGCAAAATTTTCAAGCTAAAGGCAGGCAAGTCATTAAATACAAACAGAAATTGTTTAGAGAATTAAAGCGTTTATCGGTAAAGAATGTAGCGAACGTCTGATTAACGTTAACTCGGGTAGAACCGTTTAACAGCTCCTTCAACAGATTGTAAGGAAATATTAGTAGGATAATTATTGTGTTATTCATGTATTATTGAGAATCGCGATATGCTAATAATACCGTCTGAACACATGATTAAAATAAACATGAAGTAAATTAAGCCTATGCAGAGAGCAAGGAATATAATTAGCTAGTGAGCGGGCGTTATAAGCAGAATTGCTTCTTCTGCCAGTGATGGCGAGACAAGGATCATGTCCAAAGGCGTAAAATTACCATTATTAATGATTAAGAGTGACTACACAGAACAGTCACCCGAAGAGCCATGCAAGTTACAAGCAACTGTTCCAGCTTCAGTTGCTAACCTCATCACGACGATCAAAACACATAATCAGTAAAATATCCATATACATAAAATATCATATCATATCACAAAGATGATAAAGAGATTAAGTTCAATATATAGAGTTAATGTCAGAGATATGCACTTGAACTCACACAGAGACGAGAATTACTGATAATGGAAAATAATCAAAAATTAAACTGATCAGAGCGAATAAAAAAGACGCAGCTTCAAGAATGTAGAATCACATCCAGTGCGTAGCAATCATTATCAAGTACTGAACACAAATAGGCGAGATACGAACTTAGAAGGCGATATAAGACATTTTGATATTCATAACAAAATTAATAATAATGTGAAAGTAATTCAATATATTATTATAAAAAATATATCAAGACAGTGAGTTAAGAATAATACGATATAATCGATTATAACAACAACATTGAACTCATTCCATGCAGGAGCCAAAACACAATTCGCCCTGATCGCGGGAGTATAGGCAATTGCTCAATACTCATGGATGCTCTTTGAAAAGCAACTAACGTCCCAAGCACTCCGGCCCAAAGTGAAAGGCCTGACTGGAATTACAACTCTCACACCAGGACTATCAGAGGGACCTCGCTTTCTAGTACATCAGTCCTAAGAAATCGTTCGACGAGGACAAGGTCACGAACTCGCAACAGGTGTTCCAGAACAAAACCGAGCAACTAAATTGTGGAACGTGTTAGGAGCGTTATACACATGATGAGCATACTCTGGTATGAGCACAGTTATTAGTAAATGTAGTCAATAGCACCACACACATAGGAACACTGGCTATACGAGAGCTCTCCTTTGCACTAGCCTCGCCATGATGATCGGTAGGGTGCAGAAGAAACGATGGCCTGTTCTTGATTACGATATCATCGAACAAAATCATCTTTAGCTAATATTCCAAGCCTCTTCCAGGTGCGTGCAAAGCCAAACGAGCATAAGAAGGGTAACCGATATGAAATGCCCATAATGTTCGGATCAATCCTGGGCGCAATAGAAAAAATCACAGCAAGGCTAAAATCAACAGCCAAACGGATTCGTCCAATCAAAACTAATGAACATAAGAACCAACATAAACGTGCATTCACACTAAAGTGTTGAACCTTTATCTGCGCCACTGATTACACCCACAGACGCCAGGTCTACTGGAACAATGACAAATTACATTTACGACCTGCCAAAGCAAAACCGTAACAGGGTCGCCTATCTCGAATGTATACAAATAATGGCTCTTTTCACATATCCTCGGCTGAATGAAGCCCGCGTAGAAGCTTTATAATGGCAGACAAAAGCGAAAAGTCATGAAGCCAGACCTCAATGTGGCGAGAAAGTACAAAGTAGTTGCTCTGAAAGGACATATGCGACCTTTGGACTCAACTACCCAGAACGTTGGATTTGGTAAATAAATCGCATACAACAGCGAGCAGCTACAAGCGTATATATCTTTCTGCCACCCACAACAGCACGGCCCCAGGAACATTGTAAACCAACTGACGCACACTATACGTCAGTCCATATTGACGGCTGACTACTAAATAATACACGCACAGTATGCAAACGCAAGAAATTGAACCATGCACCATCCCATCTCAACTATTATCCGGCAGATCTATGCGGTTACCCACTGTGTTTGGGAGGGAATTGGGATTATCGAGCAGGCCCATGAATGTCAATGTCCTAAATGAGAACAGAAAGGAGCTCTGAGAATCAATAGCTTGTACATTGAAGTAAGTCTATAAAACTTGAGGACCATCTGAAATTCGACCTTGCAAAGTTTTATATCGAGTCCAAGAACTGATATGCTCAGCTTGATACAAATGAATACTTTACGCTATCTAAATAAAATAAGAGCATTGAAATGAGGACAATCTCGTATTTAACGGGACACCCTAGAGTAAGATCTTATTTATTCTGTAGATTAAAAATAAAATCGGGAATTTAGTCACAAACACTACCTAAGCCCAATATACATATATAATTTTTATAGTGTGAAGAACTGGCTAATCAGAAAGTCACTTTATTTTACATTACGGTTCGGCACACAAAGTAATCGTAAGTCTTAACATGTAACTAACAGAAAGAAGTTAATGACTCATTGAACGGCAAATTTAAGTAAGCATATCTCTTTTACTTACTTCACAGCGAAAACAAGTAGAATGAGAAATAACTAGAAGAGAAAAAAACTTCAAATACATTTCTAAATGGATAATAACCGATGAAAATTAAACAGCAATTTTGAGCACCATTGAGAGGAGCGATTTAGAGAATTCTTAGTGAAAAATAAAGTTTATATCAAAATCGAATTCATATTAAAGATAATTAAAATCTGATAGAAAATATTTTATAACTCTCGTGAAAATCTCACAGAGTAAAATCCGAAATTAACGCGATGATAGGAAAATTTCTTAACTCGTTAATAGTCACTGTTACACATTATTTTTCGAAATTAACAGACACAGCACGCACTAAAACAGTTAAACGAAAAATTAACACAACACTATAATAACGAATTAAGCACTTATAAACGCGCGATTCAGAATGCTCCCGTTAAAAAAAAATATATAATAAAAGGATAGCACTAAACTCTCTAGACATAAATAGTATAAACAGTATGGGAACTAAAATATACCCTACGTAAAATATAAAAACACAAATAATGAGTTGATTAATAACATAAACAAAAACAAATCACCAAAAAACCCAAAACTATAATAACTGACATATAAATAATCATAACTATACTAACTACGGTACTATATCTAATATAGATTAAATCTATATGTATATCAAAATTAATTCTTAAAATTCTTCACGGCCTAATACTATATATATATATATATTATAGTAGTATATAGCCCCTATATATATAAATATATTATCATATATATATATAATATAT
>JABUQX010071307.1:0-2500 GCA_015478945.1 Trachelipus rathkii | reverse complement strand
AGTTGACAGCTGCACCGGTGCTGGCTCCGGTGCGGTGCCGAGTTATTAAATATTTGTGTAATGATACAATATTGGTGTCTTTATATATGTTATTGGGTCTGTAGATTTCGAAAATAATGGTTTCAGAACCATCAAGAAAAAAATAAATAAAAAATAAATAAATAAATAAATAAAATTTCTTATTCTTTTTGTTTATAACTTACAAATTTACGTTTTTTACATACCCTAAAGCAGTAAATCAGTAAATCAAACCACCATCCAACCACCCTTCTGTCCAGTTGTGATCTATTAATCTATTGATCTATTGATCTATTGATTCATGTCATATTTTTTAGTAAAATTGTCACGTTTTACATACCCTAAATCAGTAAATCAGTAAATCAAACTACCCTCCTCAGCCCTTCCATGATCTATTGATCTATTGATCTATTGATTCAAGTCATATTTTTTACTAAAATTGTCACGTTTTTACATACCCTAAATCAGTAAATCAAACCACCATCCCGGAACTCTCCTATCCATCCTTGATCTATTGATCTATTGATCTATTGATTCAAGTCACATTTCGAGTATCATTTTTGGATAAACATAACATAAAATCAAGTTCTTTATACAAAGATCAATGAGTATACTCTAACGTAACAAAGTTTTCACATTAATAAAGCTTACTTAGCATCATCTGACCTAAGAATATAACCCCCAACGACAAACTTAGCACATCTTAAACATGAATAAACTGTTAACGTTAACAAAGTTCCATACTTAACAACAGTAAAGTAACTAACATAACATCCAAAAACGTAACTTATTCACACTTTGTCAAGCATATCTCTAACATAACAATGTTAATTTTACATTAACATGGTGATATTTAACCAAAATTTACCATAACCTTGTCTAATTATCATACAGAGCAGCGAAAGTATGCTAACGTAGCAAAGTTTCCACATCAATAAAGCTAACATAGCATTACCAGAACTAAGAATATAATGTACAAAGACAAACCTGACACATCTTAAGCAAGAATAAACTGCCAACATTAACAAAGGTCCAAGCTTATCAACAGTAAAAGTAACTAACAAGACATACAAAAACATAATCCATTCTTACTTTTTCAAGCATAACTCTAACATATTAACGTTAATCTTACACTGACACACACAGTAACATTTAGCAAAAAATTTATCATAACCTTGGCCGATTATCATACTGATCAACGAATATACTCTAACGTTATAAAGTTTCCACATCATAAAGCTAACATAGGGTAACATGAACTAAGAAAATATTGTACAACGACAAACCTTAACAGAACTTACTACACAATAAACTGTTAACATTAAACAAAGTTCCACCTTAACACCACCCCTGTAAAGTAACATAGCAAGACATACAAAAACATAATTCACTCCTACTTTTTCAAGCATACCTCTAACATATTAACGTTAATCTTACACTGACACAGTAACATTTAGCAAAAAATTTATCATAACCTTGGCCGATTATCATACTGATCAACGAATATACTCTAACGTAATAAAGTTTCAACATCAATAAAGCTAACATAGCGTAACATGAGCTAAGAAAATAATGTACAAAGACAAACCTAACAGAACTTACACACGAATAAACTGTTAACATTAACAAAATCCCACACTTAACACCAGTAAAGTAACTAACATTGCCTGCAAAGCGTAACCTTTTTCTTACTTTTTCAAGATATCTCTAACATATTACGCTAATCTTACACTGTTGACAATAACATTTTAGCAAAAAATGTAATCATATCAGACATGTCCGAATATCATACTGATCAACGAATATACTCTACCGTAATAAAGTTTCAACATCAATAAAGTCTAAATAACGTAAAGAAAAAAATATGCACCAAAGACAAATACAACACAAGATTATACACCGAAATAAATGTAACATTAACAAAACTCCCCCACTTAAACCAGTGGTAAAGTAATACGGTAACATTGCAATGCGAGCGTAATCTTCGTTTACTTTCAAGCAGAGGCTAAGCAATTAACGTAAATCTTACAGAGGACATCGGGCAGTAATCAATTGAGCAAAAATGCATCATTAAACCTATTGAATCGATTTCAATACAGAACCAACGATATAGGGCTAAAACGTAACAAAGATTTACATATTTATAGTAATTATTTTTAACAAAAGATTATATCATTACTCTTTACCTAAAATATTCATAATCCCCATTCAAATAGTTGCAACACATAACTAAAGTTTTTATCTAATACAACAAAATAAACAAAGTTTTATCCAAACATAACATAAAAATAAGTTCTGTGAATAAAATATCATAGTAAAGTGTATAGTTTACCGAATTTAAAGCAGTAAATCAGTAAGACCAAACCACCGTCCCCTTCCACTGCCCTCCACTAGCCATTCCCGTCCATGACCTTTTGATCTTCTGATCTAATGATTCAGTCACATATCAGGAGTCCATTGGAAAACATAGGTACAAAAATCT
>JABUQX010071306.1:47500-49761 GCA_015478945.1 Trachelipus rathkii | reverse complement strand
CGACAGTAACATAATTAGATAACACAGTCGTTTTCTTCAGCTGCATTAACACCAGCCTGCGCACCTCTGTCATGTATTTCACCTGAGGTAGGCCTGAAATGTAGAATCCATATGATGTACGTTCAAATACTTCTGCTCCATTACACCTCTCCCATATTCGAACTTCCATTCTCATTGTGTTTAGATGTTTAGAAGACGTTAGAGTAAGTTGCTTGATTCTGGTTTCTTCGCTCTGACTAATAACTGTTCTTGCCCAGTTTAAAACAGGATTTGGTTTAAAGTACTCCAGAAGCCAGTCTTCATTGTGTTTACATATACAAAGTAATTCATCGGTGCTCATAAAAACACGCTTGGTATTATAATATGCTGAATGACTAGCACATGTGAAAAATCCAGAACCGTTAGGGTTTCTTTTATATATGAATGAAACCCCACTTCCTGGGATCTTAATTCCCCATTGTATAATGTCTTGTATAGAGATTGTATAGAGATATATCTGTTAAGGTTAAGGGGACGTTGCGCGTAGGGTGTTCCTAACTTTTGAAGGTAGTAATCCTCAATTTCATGATATTTAGATTTTAACACTTTCTAGTGTACAATTGAATGCTCTTTTCAATGGTGCTGGGATTTTCAATAGGCAAAAAATATTTTATTCACAATATACAGGGGGATACGGGGAGGGGGTTCAATTTTGGAAAGTCATAAATGAAAAATCACAATAACCTTTTTATTATTCATGCGATCAGTACGAAACTTTCGGAGCAAGTATAGTTGGGGAAGATACACATTTTTTGTTTAAATATATTTTTTGTATGGAGAACGGATTTGCCTCTGTGCATGGGAAAATTTTCAAATTTTCAAAAGTTTCACCATATGCAGCGGCAAACCCCTTGAGTTTATAAAACATTTATCCAAACAAAAAATGTGAAACTTGCCTAGTAGTATATGATCTGAAAGTTTCGTATTGATTGAACAAAAAATAAAAAATTTATCATGATTTTTTGGTAGCAAAAAAAAAAATTACAACTGGTGGCGTGTAACTTTTTTAATATTTACTCGATTAGAATGAAACTTTCACAGCTTGTGTATCTCTACAAGATATAAATATTTTACTTAGATTAATATTTGGTATGCCCAACAGTTTTGCCGCTGATCGCGAGAAAACTTTTGAAAACTTTAAATTGTTTCCCATGAACAGCGAAAAATCTGTTGGGCATACAAACAATTTCTCTAAACAAAAAATGTCTACTTTCCTCAATTATATATGCTCTGAAAATTTCAAACTGATCGTATAAATAATAATTAAGTTTTCATGATTCTTTCATTTTTGAGTTGCCAATTTTTTTTTTAATGATTGGTGTCATGCAACATTATTATTCATCTGATAAGAATGAAATTTTTATGGCCTTTATAACTCGACAATATACACATATTGTATTTAGATAAATTTTCTGTATGCCCAATGGTTTTGCTGCTACTCGCGGGAAAACGTTTTAAAATTTATAAGTTTTCCCATGAACAGCGGCAAAAGTGTTTGGTATACAAAAAATTTATCTTAAAACAATATGTATATCCTTTCCAATTATATATGCTCTGAAAGTTTTGTATTAATCGGATATATATTAAAAAGATTATTGGGATTTTTCTTTTTTTAGTTGCAAAAAAAAAAAAATCAAAAAATTGATAGCATATAACTTTTTTTACTATTCATCTGATTAGAATTAAATTTTTACAACTTGTAAAAATTGGCGAGATACACATTTTTTCACTTATATAAATTTGTTGTATACCCAACGGTTTTGCCACTGCTCACAGTTCAACTTCTTGACTATTTTACAAAAAAAAAAAAAAAATTACATTGAGTTGCTATTTCGGGGTATAGCAAAACAACCACACTATTTTGTACTTTTCTTTTTTGTTTTCAATTTTGTATACATTGAACTACATTTTGATGCATGATTCATGCAAATATAAAAACTTTTGGTATATTTCGGATAACTTTTAAATTTTATGGAAAAAACTTGAGATTTAGCAAAAAAAAGAAAAAAAAAAGTTCTCTATATATTGCTGCTATTTGTGAGTTATTTCATAAAACATATGTGTATGGCAAGTATTTTAGTGAAATCCGCTTGCAAAAATCTTTTACAGTTCAGCAGAAATTCACTGTTAAAAATTGCTGATTAAAATGCTGATTCATGATATTTGGGAATAAATTACTCCAAATATAAACATTTTTTGCATGTGTCATATAAAAACAAACA